>FQSS02000477.1:0-29404 GCA_900128795.2 Malbranchea cinnamomea | reverse complement strand
TCTTGCCAAACGTGACGAGTCGACTACCCCACCTACAGTCGGCAAATGCTGGGTCAACAACTCCATGAGACGCAATGGGCTTGAATCCAGGTTCTCACTCATGTATGACTACAGAAGAGCCCTATGTGAAGATCCCAATATTATTCGAGGGTGGTTCCGGCTTGTCCAAAACACGATAGAGAAGTATGGGATTCTACCTGAGGATATATACAACTTTGATAAAGTGGGCTTTCTGATGGGATTATTGCCAGAGTGGTTATTGACTCTGAAAAGAACTTTCGTCCAAGCCTTATACAGTCTGGAAATCGAGAATGGGTTACTGTGAGAAGTCAATGCTTCTGGCTGGTACTTGCCATCAATGTTCATTGTCAAGGACAAGAATAATCAGGCTTCCAGGTACCAGATTGAGGGATTGCCAGATGGTGGAGCAATTGGGATCGGAGAAAATGGATGGACCAACAAGGAACTAGGGGTATTCTGGCTCACAGAAATATTCAACAAACACACTCTGTCTCGTACTGGCCAATATCGACTCTTGATTCTTGATGGACATGGCAGTCATAGTGGACCTGAATTTGATCAGTTCTGCATGGAGAACTCCATCATCCCTCTCTATATGCCACCACACTCCTCTCATCTTTTACAGCCACTAGATGTGAGCTGTTTCTCTCCTTTGAAGCAAGCATATGGACAGCAGGTTCAGAGGAGTATGATTCGCATCAACCACATTGACAAAGATGAGTTCTTCAGCATATATTCTTCAATTCATACTGCAGCTCTGACTGAAAAGAACATTCAGAGTGGTTTCAGAGCTACAGGACTGGTTCCATATGATCCAGAGTAGGCTCTTTCGCATCTCAACACTCAGATGCATACACCAACCCCCCAGGGACTTCTCATAGTTCCCAAGCCTCCTAGGCCACGGCCACACCTCAAAATGTACGACAACTGGAGCTGCAGAGTGAGAAGGTCAAGAAGCATCTCAAGTGCCGCACGCAAAGTCCACCCAGCCCAACCACTCGTGCTCTAGATCAGCTGGTCAAGGGATGTCGGATGGCGATGCACAATGCTGCCATTTTGGCAGCACAAAACAGAGAACTACTAGCTGTAAATGAGAAACAAATGAGAAAACGAGAGAGGCGGCATGCATTTATAGGTCAGGGAGGTGCTTTGACTGTCAAAGAAGGGATGTATCGCGTACGAAGGCTCAATGAGGGTCAAGGAGGGGTGGTCGAGCAACCTGAGTTGCAGCCACAAAAGCGCACAGCACCACGATGTAGTGTGTATAATATAGTGGGAGTGGGACACTGCTCGTACATGGCCCCAGCATAATGTAATTAGGTGATTTTCTTAGATAGTTGTGGTGAAATTTGACCGTTAAGCCAGAAGGTGGCGGAAGAGTGATAAGCCTCAAATCTTGTCCTGGAGCAAGAGATGAGTAATCACTGTGTTAGGGCCACTGCCTACCCCGATGTCATGTGACCCACAATACGTGCCTACACAGTATACTCGGCTGTACATAGTAGTAGGCTAGACCTTCAATCCAACCAACTAACTGCACCCTCGTCACACTGACATCTGAGATAGTAAGCGAATTATGAGGCAAACTAAAGGATTGAGTTGGAACCAACTGCTAGTTGTGTGTGTGTGTCATTGTTTAACGCCGGATGATCTCAGCCCATAAGGGACATGTGATCTGAGCCAATACTGACCATAGGGCAGGTAGAGCAGAACTACCTATCTAGTGACTAAAATGCACATGGAGCAAGTGGGATGCTGTATCTCCACCAGCAGAGCCCATGCATCTTCAATACTGAAATTCTCCTCGGACAGAAACATAAGTCCCAAGTCCCTAACCCTGCGGTGTTGCAGTTCTCTAAAGTAGCCACTCCTCCAAGTCCATAGTATCTGCTGGTGTGTAGGAAAAAAACTCCAAAAAGGAAAAACCTCCACAAGTATTGATGGTATTCGGTGGACAGGCAGTGGTCCCTCTCCGGATTGTGGATCTGGCTCGCAAGCCACTGTATGAGCCACCGATTGGCAGGGATCTCAACTGGCCGCTGGAGGTCAGGAAGGTAATCGAAAGGCGTCAGTATCTGTTCAGGATGCGTGGGCCGGGCCGCTCTCTCGCGTATGGCAGAAAGTTCGATTCGCTTGGCGTCCAGGACGGGTGGACGGAGCCGGGGCTCAGACAGGGGGCAAAACCTCCACAATGGCCGCTCTGCTCTTAGCCATCACCATAGGTGATGTTACCAGGCTGCACCACGAGGAGGTGGCAGAGTCGGACTTCGCAGCCCAACCAATTGCATAGTTATTATAACGGAGAGTGATTTATAGAGGGTCTCAGTTGCTTCTCACCAGATGGCCCGTCGAATCTGGCATTCTAGCCTGAGTCTGTGTCAACTTCTTCGACGGTAGCAATTCTACCGCTTCATCTTCGATTGCTTCTGGCGACGTCAAGGAGACCCACCTCGGAGGCTTCGGTTCAATCGTTTATACCAATGGCAGGACAAGCGACTGCGGAAAAAAAAAATTGGCTGTCATTTAGTCGAGGCTAATTTCTCTGCAGACATCCGAGAAACCTTCTATCAAGCTTCTGACACAAAAGGTACTCCGTACATACTACATAGTACTGGAGTAATGTCTCTGTCGAGAAAACATCTAAATTTTGACTTGATGGCACGGTTTTTCATGCAAGAAAGTTCGCACGTGTTTTATTCGCTGCAGCAGCCTGCAGGACAGCGTTTAGTGGTATCGCCTCTCTCTGCGGCGTCATCGCTGAACCCAGCACGTAAGTAACTCGTAGTAGTAGTATGTAGATTTCAGACTCGCAAAACCAGGCCAAATTCTTGAACTGCGCTATCCTTGACCATCACCAAAGTGTCGGAGACCTGGCAACCATCAGTACAGTTTCCAATCATTGTAAATAACTTGAAGGCTTGAGGGTTTGTGTTGGACGTTCGGGCCCCCAACTTCCACTGCCTTTCGTCCCCCGCTCACCGCCTTTCTCCGCCCCGTGGCAGAAAAGCAGCACCATGCGCAAGGAGTTTTGCAGAGCAACTCGCATTTGTCTGACCTGCAACGGCGTTTCAGGACCCCAAGGCAGCGGCGCGCTTTGGGCATCTGCCCCCCTACTTGATATAACTCTTGTTCTCTCTCCTCAATACAGGACCTTTTACACTAAAAAGTCCTGTTGGGCCTTTTTTTCTCAATGCCTCACTCTTGCTCTCCACTTGACATCAGGTTAAGGTACATACTACTAGTGCTACAGACCATTCATCTTCCACATCGTGGTCGTCATTGACTCGCTATTGTCGTTTACTGATCTCATACAGGGTTTAATATGGGGATAGGCGATTCGTCAGAGAATCACGACCCGTTCAATTGGACTATTGATGAGGTAGTCCAATATCTCTGCTACGGTTCTTTCGATTTCTGGACACACTCCAAGAACCCGCCGCCTCGCCCCCCGGCTTCCTTTCTCGAGAGCTTACTGAGAGAAAATGATGTGACGGGAGATATTCTGCTGACAGAAATCAACAAGGAATTTCTCCAACAAAATGGGCTCAAGTCGCTTGGGCAGCGGGTCATGGTTGTTCGGGCCATCGAGCATCTTCGGCAGGTGTCCGCAAAGTACAAGGAGATTGTGGGAGATCAACTTGCTGCGCCATCTTCATCAACAATAATTGCCTTTAATCAGTTGGGCACACCATTGACGCATAGTCCTTGGTGCCAGCAGCAGTCTCCAGTTCCTGTAGCACCTCCTGGCTTGCCACCGTCGACGCCCGTCCTCAATCAAAGAATCTCGCTCCCACCCCGTCCAGTTAGGTCGGATGACTCACATCATGAGCTCCTCTCTGAGCTCCAAAGCACAAGGCCACGCCGAAATGAGCATATTGTGGTTGACGGTACTGGGAGGAAGCGGCGCAGACTCACCCTTGCGTTCGCATCACCTGCAACCTCAACGCCGCTGCAGTCAAGTCGCAGTAAGGATTGGTATATTGGACCTGACAAACTTGCTGTGTCAGAGGTATTCTACGAAGGAATTGCTTACCAGGATGATGATGATGACGATACATTCTCATTTGTCCGGCAAGTTAGGATCCCTTCTGGAAAGCAACTTTTCGTCAAACAAAAGATGCAGCATTACCTCCAGCAACCCCTTCAGGAAATCACTAGAGATGGGAAGAAGGCATTCGCTATCTTTCCATACAATGGTGTACAGGGTTTGAAGATTCCACACTATTTTACTCTTTTTGCCACAGATAAAAATGGCGTCACTACTGCCACCAAAGAGGATCTTAATGACTGGCCAGATCTTGCTGATAGCGCCAGTTCATTCCATTATTTGCTGCAGAAATACCCCCCGAAACTTGATGAAGATCATGATGATATCGATGCTCTGCCTTTATATGGTGATTCCGCCTCAGAAGATGGCTACGATTCGGAGACGTGGCAAGAAATCGAAAGCGAGAAACGAGAGAAGACAACGGATCGGACATTATCGGCCGTGGAGTTAGATGAAATAATAGACGAGTGCATCTGCAAATTTGTTGAAAACTGGCATGCTACAAAGCGAGCGTCTGAAGAACGAAAAGCAAAGAAACTGTGGACCCAATCACGTGCGAACAAAACAAAGCACAGTGAAATTCGTGCTGCGGCGTCTGAGCTTGAACGGCTCGGTAACCGTTTGAGGATGCTTCGTCGAGCAATCAAAGACAACCAATGGTCCAAGGAAGAAGAGGTCAGGCAACAATGCCAAAGTATGGAACATTCTGTTTTTGATCGCGAGCGGCTCAAGTGGAAAATATCCGTTCTTGAGCTTGACCAGTGCCCCCCTGGACCATCTGATTTCCCCCCCTCCAAGAAGCCCAAACCGCCTCCCAAGCCTGTGGAAGATGAGGAATCTCTTGAGTCGGACGAGTCATTCAATGAAGACGACGGGGATTTTATTGTTCCTGATGATGGTGGTGATTTCGAGCGTAACTTGGGCTCCGTGGTGATTCAACCAGACAACCAGCCAGAAACCGAGGAAAATATCGTCGTCCCAAGAAGGAGGAGATCATCTCCTCTCCCTCAGAGCCAGATTTCTGCTTCTAACAATATCGAGTCCCACGTTGATTCCAAGGTTGATATTAGCCCACATCCTGCTCCTCTGAACGCAACGGATGACAATAAGCCAACTTCAGATGTGCAACCTCGGAAACAAGGAGTAGTTGTCACCGATTCCATTGAGGTTGTTGATTTGACAAAAGATTCTGATGAGGAAGGCGCCAAGGAAGCTGAAAATGGCTTTGAGGTTCATACTCCTCCTTTGAATCCCTCTAATGAAGGGGAGACCCCAGATATAGAGCTCAAATTGGCGCCAAACTCTGTGTGCCCGCCTGCCGATCTCCCGGACCATACAGATGTTGAAGGAATTCGACGACTAAGTTGGGCATTCCTTGAGGAGCGCAATGATAGGAGAAGACTACTTGTCAAACTGATCTTCAGTATCAGCGATGAAGAACGAGAAGGCTTGAAAGAAATTGTGGGCTCACTCTCCTATGAGATTTGGCATGACCGCACCTTGGCGGCTCTGAGAGTCTTGTCTGAGCATGGCAAGACAATACTCGACATGGATGAGATTCAGAGCAAACCTTACATGAGAATGGCGACGTTCTTTGTGTCTTGGATCAATTGCAAAAAGCTTAGCAGCAAGGGAATTCTGAAGGAGTATATCAAGAATGCATTAAGGCGGCGGAGCAAGAAAAAGTTATGTTCTTTCCATCCGGAACTCACTGAGGCTCTCCGGATTCCTTTCACAAAGCCAGTTTCAAAGTCAAAAATCCAAAACAATGACAATGAAGAACCTAGAAACAAGTCACGCGACCCCCCCGACAAACCTTCAGCTCCTATTTTGGATGGCTCTGACCCTGAAGCTCTTGACGGAGAAGGTCTTGACGAAGACATTCTTGACAGGGAGTCTCTTGACGGAGAAACCCTCGACGGAGAAAGGAGAAATCTGCTCGCACAATTTATCCCGTCACCGCGCAGAAAGAGAAAGCGAGCTGTTAAGCAAAGCCGGGAAGCTATGGATACGCAGAGGAGTGCCCAGCGTCGCGTCGAGCAACAGGAGGAAATGCAAAAACGATTAGCTCGCAAGCTAGGGAGTATGGGTTTTAACGGTGAGCGACAGGCTGTCAGCTTCGATGAGCCAGTGATATACTTACATCCATCCATTGGCGGCCGCGTGAAACCTCATCAGCTCAATGGAATCCAATTCATGTGGCGTGAGTTGATTAAGGATCCGAAGCAGCAGGGATGTCTTCTAGCCCATACCATGGGACTAGGGAAGACAATGCAAGTGTGAGTAACTGGTAATCTCTATTTTCAATTTCGTCGTTCTGCTAACCTGAGATGGGCAAGGATATCGCTCCTGGTAACGATCGCAAACGCAGCCAACTCCCTCGATCCAGGAATCCGTAACCAAGTTCCGGAGAATTTCCGTCGATCTCGCACCCTGGTTCTATGTCCTTCTTCTCTCATTGAAAATTGGTGGGAAGAGTTCTGGACTTGGGTTCCAAATGAACCTCAAACTCATAAAAATCTTGGAAAGCTCAGGAAGATCCCTCCCACAGTCCCTCACTTTGAACGGCTAAGGGAGATATCGAAATGGTATTCCCATGGTGGAGTTCTTCTGATTAGCTATGACATTTTCAGGACTCTAGTTCTGAATCCATCCACAAATGCTCGCCCTGCTGCTCTTTCACCGGAGGAGCATGCTGAAGTGAGAAAGCAGCTTTTGGAAGGCCCAAATATCATTGTGGCTGATGAGGCCCACAAAATGAAGAACCAATCCTCTGGGATTGCTCAAGCCTGTGCCCAATTCAGATCCAAGAGCCGCATTGCGCTCACAGGTTCACCCTTGGCCAACAATCTGACTGACTATTATGCCATGATCAACTGGATCTCTCCAGGATATCTGGGTAATTTTGTTCAGTTTAAAGCCAAGTACATCGAGCCAATTGAGGATGGTCTCTATGTCGACAGTACTCCAGCAGAACGGCGGCGGTCTCTTAAGAAGCTACAGGTTCTGAAGAAGGACCTTGATCCTAAAGTCAATCGCCATGATATCACTGCGCTTGAAGGAAGTCTTCCTCCAAAGGTTGAGTTCGTCATCACTGTTCCCTTGACCGAGGTCCAGGAGAAGGCGTACAGGATATCTGTTTCAGACCTGCTTGGTGGTGATGTGGCTGATGCTGGAAACGCACGCATCTTGGCTTGCCTGGGCCACTTATCAATTTTGTGCAACCACCCAGCATGCTTCCTGGATGAGCTCAAGGCATCAAGCAATGGGTTGAAGAAGGCACAGCAGCTAGCAATTGATTCAGATTCAGAAGTTTCTCCAACAGACAACACCCCGGCATCAGAGCTCCTGTCCCCTGGAGCTATGGCTAAGTTGAGAGGGCTACTTGAGGCGATTGAAGATTTAGAATCACCCACGCTCTCCCACCGCATTCGGATTCTTGAAAAGATCATTGAGGAATCTATCAAAGCAGGTGACAAGCTTCTTATTTTTTCTCACAGCTTACTGACCTTGAACTACATTGAACGGCGCCTAAAAAGAAAAAAGACAGCATATAGCCGCCTTGATGGAAAGACGCCAATCAGTTCAAGACAAGCTGCGACCAAAGCATTCAACCACGTCAGTTCAAACGTGTATGTTTTCTTAATCTCAACTACAGCTGGAGGTCTTGGTTTGAACATCCCAGGGGCGAATCGTGTTATATTGGTCGATTTTCGATTTAATCCTACTTGGGAAGAACAAGCAGTTGGAAGAGCGTACCGGTTTGGCCAAACTAAACCTGTCTATGTTTACCACTTTGTCACAGGTGGAACTTTCGAAGATGTCCTGCACAATAAAACAGTGTTCAAGCTACAGCTTGCGTCTAGAGTTGTTGACAAAAAAAATCCTGTACGTTGGGCAATGAGAAATATTAGGGAGTACCTTTTTCCTCCCAAAACTGTGGAGCAGGAAGATCTTTCCGAGTTCCATGGGAAGGACGTTGTGTTGGACAGGATACTGGCTGAAGAACGGTATATTCGAAAGATCGTTCTTACGGAGACCTTTCAGCGTGAAGATAATGATAAGTTGACTGCCGAGGAGGAGAAGGACGTTCAAGAAGAGCTTGAGGAACAACGAATGCAGAGAGATAATCCAACCGAGTGGGCCAGACGGATCGCAGAGAAGGAAACGGCAATGCGGGAAAAATACCAGCACTGGCATGTGCCTTACCGGCCTCCGCACAACGCGGCCATGTATCCAATGGCGCCACCGCCTGTTCCGCTGCGGTCTGCACAATTCCAAGCGTTAACCCAACTCGTGCAATCTGCTTTCCACACTTCCAGCCAACCTCTTGCCTTGACCCCCGACCGAAGCCTATTCAATCACGCGGTAGCAACTCCGTCTTCTTCAGCACCGGATATGCCTCTTAATGGAGAAAACCTTGTCTCGACTATTAGTGGCTCCAACTTACAAGTTAACGGTAGTTCTGGAAATGCAGCCGCTTCCACTTTTGCTACACTGGTTGGAGATATTGGTGGTCTTAGAAGTGAAGCCATTACACCCAGCGCTATAGCCAACACAATGGAGAACCAGAAAACTGAGAGTGGAAACACGCAGAAAAGATTGGGGAGTCTTGTGGATGGCGAGATCCAGAAAGATTCTACTGATGTTGAAATGCTTGATGCGGATGGACCGGCTACGGAGGGGATACGGGATACTGGTAGGTCTTCACGCTGCTTTCAGCAGTAAACGCCGTTATTTTTCTTTTATTTTTGTTATTTTTTTGTTCTATTGCTATTGACATTCGTGCGATTTACGTTTTCGACCGTCGGCAAAATGGCTACCCCTTGGGCTTGAATTGACTAAGAATTTTATTAGAACCAAATTGAGGACAGCACAGCACGAGCATCGCTAAAACTGAACAAGGCCCTTTGGTGATTGCAGCGTAATCTCGTTTGCCATGCGTTTAAACTCCGTTGGCGTGGTTTTCCTCGATCCCACCCACGATCATGGCTAGTTCCCAGTGGCTCTTCTCCTCTCCGGAGCTGCGAAGGATCTTGATCCGTTGATTTGTTGTCGTTCACAGTATTTTCTTACGGGTGCCTCATATGGGATTTTCATCATTAGAACAGGGAAAAGGACCTCTCATGAATTCATTTACAGAAGGAAGCGAACAGAAGAAGGGGGGATAGGCGTTTTCGCGGTGGGTTCGGACTTGAACTATCGGTTTTTTTTTGATACCCGATTTTCCGGCTGGTTTTCTTGCCTTCCTTCCTGCTGAGTCTCCGTGCTTGTTTATAATGGCTGGCTTCTCTACTCGAATGAGTTTCTGTTACTCCGACCATATTGTCGATATGGTCTGGGAAGTTCTACGCAAGAATTGGGATATCTCACAAGCTTAGACCAGTTAATACGAGCAACCCAAACTTTACATTCTCTGATGAACACATTGATTCATCACGTGTTAGATTTTCTCCTTCAGAAACGTAATGACTGCCAACGCGAAAAGCAAAATAACTCAATGAATTCTAGTAGGCTTGCCATTCTACTATACATGCTTGTAGACCAGCTTGCAATGCAGCTGCTGTGGCTTTTTCAGCTTCAATTTCAGGCTGGTGTTGTTGTAATCTAGCTTCCAGAGCTCCTGCTGCCTCAAGAACTTCCTTGATCTTTTCAATATTAGCAAACTTGCTATTAGAATCCAATTGAACTCACTTCTTGATTTTTGAATTGCAAAAGGACTCTAATTGACTAGAACGCTTGGGAATTATAGTCTACTATAGCCTGCTCAGCATTCAGCTCTTCAATTAGCCTACTAATCTTCTGCAGGAACATTCAATGACCTTGATCCAACTTGTCATTTCTATCTAGGATTTTCAAGACTATATATAACTAACCAGCGGTTATAACATACGCTAAGAATCCCCCCATATATCCGCTAATTATAATCTTCTATTCTTTCAACTGATGTGACACACTCTTACAATCTTTTAGTCGGAATCGCGATTTGATTTGTTACCAATTTTGATTAAATGCTTTCAGCCACGATAAGTTAACTAACTTAACGCAGCTACTAGTCTTATTAATCAATACACCAGATGAAGTCTTTATCTGATGCCAAACCTGCTGAATCAGTTAGTTATATTATCATGTATTACCAAATTTTATCATAGAAAAATCAAAGAATGTTTGTAGTGAGTATATATCATGGGCGCCTGCCGCAGGGGTTGCCCGGCTGTGCGGGTCACCGCCGAGCTGATACCTCCCATCCCTTTTAAGCCTCCCAAATGGTGAAGCTCTGACTAAGCACGTCTCTTGTGCCCCTACACTTCGGATTGCGGCATTCTCGTCACTTGACTGTCGGCACGGTGATATGTCAGAGATTCTTTTCAGCACGAGAGAGTACAGAGTATCTAATTTGTCGAATTGATTAGTTAAGATTAAAGGAGTAAAGGAAGCGAAATCGAATGGAATATCAGATCAAAATGAACGTCAAAGTGATTGACGCTGGGAGACTCGCTCTCGCCTTTTTCGTGGGAACCAATCTGTTATCAGTTCAGCAGCAGGGTCTCCAGATCTGCCAAAGTAGTCAACTTGTCTTCTTTCGTCTTTCCTGTCTTCTCTCGAAACGCAGTTGACATCAGTTCGCGTTTCCGTTTTTGGATCTCAAGGACGCGATCCTCAATGGAATTTTCCATCACAAGCCTCCAGACCGTTGTTGGTCGCGTCTGACCCAGCCGATACACACGGTCAACAGCCTGATCCTCGATGGCCGGCGACCACCAACTGTCAGCCAAGATGACCTGGTTCGCCGCAACGAGGTTGAGGCCCACACCGCAAACGCTCAAGCTGGCTAGTATCACGGTGCACTCGGGATCATCAGAGAGCATCTTCATCATGTGATCTCGCATTGTCGAGTTCATTTTGCCATCGATCCGCGCGAACTTGATTCCATGCTTTTTTAGGTGAGGCTCGACCAGGTCAAGGAAGGAGATCCACTGGCTGAACACCACGGATTTCGTGTCCTCCGCTTGGCCCTGAGCCGTGAGGATTTTGATGAGTGCGTCGATTTTACTGCTGGTAGCCTCCGGGTCAATGTCCACTTTGGTTGTATCTTCTCCAAGTTCCGCCGCAGGAGAAACGAGGGTCGAGGTGTCTTCAATTGCCACTCGACACAGGGGGCATTTATGCTGACGCTGGATGACCTCTTCGATGCACGAGTGATCAAAGGTGTGTCCGCAGGCGGTGATGACTGGCTGTTGCAGAATATCTAAGCAGATAGGGCACACTTCCTGGTTCTCAATCTTCAGCTGTAAGAGCATTTGAAGAGCCTTGATATTCTCCGGGGTAAGCTTGACAACTTCGTGCTCCTCCAACATCTCCATGAGTTTGGTAACGCGACTCTGACAGAGTTTCCAATGATTGCAAACTTGTCGAAGACGAAGTAAAACTTCAAGAATGTGAGAGTATGTAGCGGTGCCATCTTTTTTGTTGGAAGTATAAGCTCGAAACACTCCTTGTGCCTCCGACCTAAAAGACACTGTCAACTTCCCAGCAACGATAATTCTGATTGGATGGGAATAACGGAAGCGAGCCACCCTCCAGGGCCCAGAGATACATACAGAAACATGTCATACTTCTCGCGCTCATGAGGATAGAACTTGACGCGCAGAATATGTGAGCTCATTGGCGGAAGTTTGAGGTTGATGAACTTCATGTCTTTCC
Organism: Malbranchea cinnamomea; assembly: GCA_900128795.2. Lineage (NCBI taxonomy): Eukaryota > Fungi > Ascomycota > Eurotiomycetes > Onygenales > Malbrancheaceae > Malbranchea > Malbranchea cinnamomea. Next base: position 17,631 of record FQSS02000477.1, on the reverse strand, counting down.
TTCGTCGAAGACATATTGTGCCCATAAGAGCCTGGAGAGCAAGATTTGCTGCGGGATCTCCAGCATTGAGAGGTCGAATCAGCGCGCTGTTGAAGACTGCAAAATCTTCCAAACCACCGGATATGTGCAAAAACTTGACTTGAGAGTATAAGTCCTTGAGATTATTCACGATTGGTGTTCCTGTCAAGGACCATCGTGAGTCTGCTACCAGGGCGCAGGCCGCGCGAGCAGCTCTGGTGCGAGGGGATCGAATAGTATGGCCCTCGTCTAGAACGACACGTCGCCAATGAACCGAAAACAGGCCTTTCTTAGGAAACACCTTCTTCTGCGATCCATGCTCCTCGATTTGGGTAAATTCAGAGGCGAGAGACCCATAGGTGGTTATTACCACATCGTAATCTCTGAGATTCTTAGATTCTTTCTTGCCCGAGCCGTGATAAACAAGTACGCGCAGCGCGTGGCTCTCTTTGACGTGATGGGCAATTTGATCTCTCCAATTGCTCATCACTCCAAGAGGGGATATGATCAGGGTGGTTTCGGATGACTGCGGAGTCCGAGGTTTTGAATCGGTTAGAATAAGCGATATGATCTGAATGGTCTTCCCAAGACCCATGTCATCAGCCAGTATCCCTCCGCTGGCCAGAGGAGGGGGACTGGTGGTGGAGTAATTTGTAGCAATGTTCAGGTAGGCCGAGCCCAGTCGTTTCCATAGCTGCACAACGTCGCTCGATCCTTCCATGGGATGCTTGGGAGATTCCTTGTCCAGCATCCAACGAAGCCCCTGACGTTGATAAGGAAGGAGTTCTGTCGAAAGAGCGTCGGGGCATTCAGCCATAGGCATCTTCGCCAGTTCTTCTTCGTCCATTCCATATTTCTCTACCACTTTACTGACCTCTCTTGGGTTATAGCTCACGCTTTGCCCAATTAGGTCTCCGATATCCGCAAACGAATATTCGCCTGGCCCTGGAATGCCCGAGTTCGAGAAAGAAGGATCCAAGACACTCTGAAACTGTTCAAGTCCAGTACCCGTGGAACCACTGGCAAAGGCTCGAGCCTTTTTCGCGTCCTCCCTCCTCCTTTGTGCTTCCTCTTTTGCCGTTCTTCTCTCTTCTCGTTTTCTTGCCCTGCGACTCTCACGGATTACGCTAATTGGGAGCTTATCCCGGGACATTTTCTCCATTATTATTTCCTGTTCTCTGGGGTCACTTGGCCCAAAGAACTTGAGATCAACAGGGCAATCATAAACCCCTTTCTCTCCCGTCAAGGTGCCTTCAACCAAGAGTGTTTTGGAATCCTAGCGTAGAGAGCGATAATCAGCCACTGATACACTAATGTAGTCTCGGACGTACCATATAAGGTGCGATTCTTGCGGCCTGGGTCCTTGGGATGTGACCAATGGTGTCTCCCATAACATTGACAACTCGAATAGCATTCCGGTCATAGGGGTTGCTGGGCTCCCGAATAAGAGTGACACATTCCCCAACAGTAACCCGGCCGCGGTAGTATCGCACACCAACAATTTTAGTGTGAAGAATGCCTGCAGTCGGTAAGTGGCAGTCCCAAGAGCGCTGAATGACCTGAAGCACAATCCAAATCAACGCCTACCATAGAGCTCAGAAGTCAAGTAAAGGTTATCTTCATCCGCTTCAGACCTGTCAAATATCTCATCGGCTTCGGCTTCGAGGTTAAATTCCTGCCGTGTACTAGGCACCACCTGACTCAGAGGGGTGAAGTAGCGCGTCGCGAGAGCTTCCTGTCGCGGCACTTTTCGCGGCGGCTCAGAAGTAATCTGCTTGCAGTGCTCGTCACCTGTGAGGTCGATATGTTCGATTTTGCGCTTTTCTGGGTTAGAAGCCATTGCGACGAGAATCCCTGTCTCTGTAATCTGTGCTAATGTACTCTTTGGGTCGAAATACCCCAGGCGCTGGGTGAACCCCCAGAAAGACGACGTGCAGGATTTCCCCCCTGGACAGTGGAGCGACTAAAGTCGTCGCCAAGAATCTGGAGTGGGAACGGTCATAACGCGTGATCACGTGACACAAAACAGCAGTCACGAGTGTAGATGAGAAGCGTATTTAAGAGGGCTCGACGAGGATGAAGCACACACCTAGTTAACTACAACTAGTAGTATTACTAGGTTTTAGCTTAAGGGTAGAATGAGCGCTGGATTTACAGTCTCTGAGATATATCACTCAGGTGGTTACCATTTCGTTCGATCATACCAGCATCACTTTCCTTTCATTGTCATTGAAATAATCTAAACTGCTCATTCAACCATATCATCGTCATCCTCATCTGTATCTGGTTCCATGTTAAGCTCCGGAATCTCATCATCGCTTTCTTCGTCACCCTCCACGGTAACAGTGCGCTGAGGAGCAGCTTCGCTTTGTTTAAGTTCAGACGTTATTTGGCCCTCGACCGTGGTTGGCGGAATAATGCTGTCCTCTCCTCCATTCTTCAACAATGAAACATCTAGTGCTGTACTTCGTTGTTCGTTCGAGTTTCCCGAAGCCGCCGGTTTAAGCAGGGGAAACTCCGACATCCCTTGGTTAAGTCCAGCAGCCTTAACACGGCTCGCCTGATGCGATTCTGTGCGAGCTTTTTTATTCCCTTCACAGCCCCGTTCGTCTACCCTAGCAATCCCATTTTCAAAGACCCTCTTGTTGCTCTTCGAGATGGTCTCCACGCTGCTGTCACTCACGTTATATCCAGACGAAAACGAAGTGGCACCGTCTTGTGTTGCTGCTCCATAGTCAACAACTTCGTCTTGCGCCATTTGAACGTCGTGAAGTTCCGGCTCGTTATCGCGCGTACTCAAATCAAACGTCCCTTTAGCCCCGCCAATCATCAATACGGGCATCCTAGGCCTAAGAAGGCCCTCAACACTTGGATCACTGGGATTGCTTCTCGCCAAGAAAGGCAATATACTAGCTTGGCTCCGTTGTCTCCCACTTCCCGGTACCGGATTTAAAACGCTAGCAAGCATGGCCTGTCTATGTTGAATGAGGATAGAAGTGCGGTCAATCTCTGCACGTAACGTTGATGGTATAAGGTTTACTGCCGTATAACTGAGGAATACGTATAGTAACTCAGATGCAGCTGTGGCAGTAGCATTCACACTCAAGGAACCGTTCTGACTAGCGGAGTTCTTTGGCTGGATGTTTAAAAACGCGTCAGCGTTGGAGGTGGCACTTGGTCCTTTGGGTTTGGTTTTGCTGGAACCGAGCTGCTGCTGCTCATTCTTGTCATTAGATCCCGAGGTTTGCAGGTCACGACAACATTCTCGGATCGCCGGGGCTATGGATGTAACGACTGATTTTGACAAGCTATACCCTATAACGGGTAATATGGCATGGAGCAAACGGTATGTAGCCGTCCGAACAGACCGGTTGAAGTTTTCAGCCTCAAAAATGCAGAGTGCTTGTTCAATGCAATTTTGGGCAACGGATATGCTACCACAACCCAGCGCCTCAATGAGAGTTCGTAGCAAATCAAGTACCGCTACGTGGATCGCTGGCAGTTCGCTCCAGAGACTCTCTCGTTCATCCCGGCCAACTTCGTGATTAACCATGTTCGACACGTCAACACCGAGATCCGGTATTGTTAATGATGACAAGCGAGAGGTTAGATCAGTGATTGAACCCAGAGGAATCGAGACAGTCGAACTCGTCGGCATCAATATAAAATGCGAGAGAAGGTTCAACAGAGCCGTCATCTTTCTGCTTCCCTCATGGATTCCAGTCCAGGATTGTAGCCCAAGCGCATCAGGGCCGACATCACCCGCTGGCCCACGGTAATCACGAACATTCTGGGTTTCTCTCACCACAGGGTCCACCGGTTCCCACGGTTCAGTGATCGCCCGGAAGAGAAAATTGCCTGTGCGATGAATTGATAAGATTGTAGATTGGCATGCTTTGAGCCACTCTTCTCCTGATGTATTCCTTGGTGCACAGTGATGCAATGAGATGAAAAGTCTATGGGCCAACGCGACAGTGGAGTCAGGTGCTGGAGCCTGGGGTCGAGCCGAGTCCAGCAAGGGGAGGAGCAGATCGTGAATCTGCGAAGAAAAGGGCCGGAAAGTTGCCGGGTGGTTTGGGATCAGTTTGATGAATGAGCAGAGCACTGGTTCAAGGACCCCTGAGCTTAGTTTCAGTTTTCTAGCCTCCTCTCCTGCTGGCTTGCTTGATATGAGATTCAAACACGCTGTAATGAACGACGGTAGAGTCGGCGTCGTTATCTCGCGCACAAGTGTCTGGTATCGATGCGTGAGCAGAAATATTCTGGTTAGGGTAATAATGCACAGTTTTTTCGTCGTCGATGGATCTGGTTTCTAAAGAAACAAGTTAGCCATCGAAAAGAGCGAAGCACCAATTCTGATTGTGAGAATAACTCCACTGCAAACCTGCACTTACACCAAGTATTCCCAGAAGCCCGCGGACCCAGGGTTCACAGCCACGAAGGATTTCCCATTGCCCAGCTTCGACAACTGATTTCACAAGGATAACCGCTGTCCAGCGACCTTCGGGTGACCTATCTTGGAGCAAGCTTGTAATTCTAGTTTTCAGTTTTTGAACAAGCAACGGGACCTCGTTTCCACCTGGTGATGGCTTCTGATTGTCAGGAGCCGACAAAATCGCACCGCAATCGCTGAGAGTAGACGCAACGTAGGATGCGATGAAAGGCAATTCTTTTGTTGGAGTAATGCTCAATTGGTGCACAGCGGCACGAAGACACGTTGTCGACGCCATTGCAACGGCGGAAACGAGCACAAAGGCGCCCTTGACAGCTCTTCTGGCTGTCTAACGCCTGTCTGTTGCTTGCGAAACTTTTTTGCGGGACAAAATACACCAGAGAAACCGTGACCTTCTAACCAAGCTATGCGGGACGCGGGAAAGATTTGCGCTGAGGAGAAGCCAAGAGGAGCTACGATGCGCTAACCCAGAATGGCTGCTCTATTGCTTTTGCCCCGGCCCCCTAATAATGGCGGTTCCTCGGGCAGTTAGAAAATTGAGGGAAGAATGGACAACATGTGATTTGTTGCGGTTAATTAAAGAGGCAGCAGCTGAGGAATGGTCTGAATGTGCCCGTTCGGACGGCGATGGTCATTCAGGACGTTGAGCTGGGTCACTGGGCGCCGATCTGAGCTGTGGTGAGGCCCTGCGGGAATCCTAGAACTTACCGAAACAATGACCGTGGTCAGCCTTACCCCCCTTTCTACACATCCAACTCCAGACACAACAGGGCATATAAACTGACTTACAGATGAAGGTTCGGGCCGTTGATAAGGGCCAGCGCTACTTGGACGCGTTGGATGCGGCGAGATGCAATGGAAATTGGCACGAAATACCCGAATTGCTCAAGAAGATCTCTAAGCACTCCCCTGGCCGACAGTGTATGCCTCTGACTTCGGCGGTTGATTTGTGAAAACTTGTCCGCTAACTCCTCATATCTGTATAGGCTTGATCCAGACAGCACGCGCCGAGTATCGGATAGCAGAACGAATCAAGAATGCTGCAAAGTCAAAGGAGACCTCTTCCGCCTCAGCAGAGGATGGACTGCTAGACCTGATACCTACACTCTTGTCTGCAATGGATGAGGAAGGAAACTCTCCACAAGATATTTTTCAGGCGCAAGTGTGTTTGGGCTGGCTACATTGGACTTTGTCGGAGCCCGCGCTCGCTGCATCCCGTTTGCCAAAGGATTTCGAGACGACCCTTCACATGCTCTCCGGGGAAGGCCAGATACTGTCTCCATGGACGGAGGTATGCATTGTTAAAGGTGGCTATATTAAAGGTATGTTATTTGGGCTATATTTTGCTATCTTTGAAAGTAACAATAATCTCTAGGTGCTGCGCAGGCACTGACAACCGGAATTGATGACGCGCTCCAGACCATGAGCGCTATCCTACCCTGGGCGTCTGGTCGCCAGGCTACATCCGGAATGAATCCGGCGTTCATTTTCTGGTCTGCACGCTTCCTTGCTAAGAGCGCTTTGCTTGCTAGCGAAGCTGCCCTGTCACAAAATCCGCCCAATGTGCGGACATTCGACTTTGCGTTGACGTCGTTCCGAGCATGGGCCTCTCACGCCGAGATCAAGCGCAGCGTAAATACAACAGCCGTCGAAATTGATGCGGTTGACGACGTTGAGTCGACACCCTCCATGTGGAGAGCCTATTACGAGTTTCTATCAGCTATCTTGCAGCAGGAGTTGCCATATACTGCACCTGCGGAAGGTCCCCGTCGTGTCCAGTTATTGTCTGAGTTTCGTCGAGTAGAGACCGTCTGTGAAAACATCCTACTTCGGAATGTCAAATTTCCCAAGGCACATACGCGAAATCACCAAATGGAGGAATGGGTGGAAAAGGTCATTAAGAACTGGGAAGTTCTCTGTGGTCCGGGATGGTCAGATGAAGATTTTGGAGAAGGTGGACAAGATGCTGTGTCCAGCAACGTTTTGGATGTGAGTAACATTTTACCACATTATTTCAATATGTTGACCCTCTAATTCTAATATCCTCTAGATTGTATACCGGGCTGCGGCGAAAACTTTCCATTCTACCTTAATTCTACGCCGTTTATTCCATGTTCACGCAGCGCTCGCCGAATTCCATCTTGCTATGAGAGCATTCGACACATACGTAGATATCGTCACCAACGCTAAAACCCGAGCGGAGAATTCCGAACAGCGTTTAGATAGCCTAGAAGATGACGAGACGTTCATTCGTACTCTGTCCGAAGGTATTATTATGCTTTGCTGCTTTGGTTCACGAAAAGAAGCCGAAAAAGCGCATCAAGTCACCAGTCGCCTTGAGCAACTTCTGTCTACCTTATCTATGAGATCAGACTCTCTTTCTGAAGCAAATGATGAGTCCTCCCCCCAAGCAATATATGTCACTGAGGACGGCCAAAAAGTATCTGCTGTGGTGGTTTCAGCTGCCTACCGTGCTGTTGGAGTTGGGTTGGCTACATGGGCACGTTGGACTCCTGTCAACGAATCTCGCACCAGTATCCAGGACGCAGCTGCAACAGCACTGGAGAAGTCTCTCGCAGCCGTGCCAGGGAGTGAACCTAACGCAGCTACCACCTTTGCATTGGGACTTTTGCTAGCGGAAATGAGGGACCTAGATGGAGCAATCAATCACGTTCGCGCTGGGTTGATATCCACCAATGTGGCCGAGGACGCATCACAACATAGCATCGCTTATTCTGAAGATCACGACCTAATACCCATATGGCATCTTCTTGCACTTCTCTTGAGCGCAAAGCAAGAATTCGAGCCGGCAAATGGTGTTTGCGAAGCAGCCTTGGACTTGGCCTCAACAGGGATTTCGGCCCAAGAGGAGATATCTTTACGAAGTGGTCATGAAGAGAGCGACGACGGGCGTCGCGGAGCCGCCGCTATTGGCGTCGCAGGCGCCAATTTCCGTCAGAAGGAAAGTCTTATTGAATTACAAATCACACAGCTCGCACTCACAGAAGCCTTACATGGACCGGAGGCGGCTCTTAACCACAGTGACGAGTTGTTAAGTCTTTTTGGGCGGCTTTTCTCTGGGCTTGGCGTTACAGAAGCTGACGCGCAGTCGAAGGATGAGCATCTTACGCCGCCCAAAACTTCAGCAGAAACTGTCCGCACTTTCCGCGGAAGCATATTTGGTCGAAGAAAAAAACATCAGAAGCATCTCCAACTCGAGAGCGAATCTCACGGCCATGGTAATGGTAGTACGGCTATTGGGAATGCTCGGCATGGATCACTGCGTCGCAAACGATATGAAAGAGACGCTAGTCTCCCTTCTGCGATGCAGAATTTTTCAAAAGGCAGGCATCGACCAGAAAACGCTTTCATCGGGTCCTCTACAGAAAGAGTATTGCCACTCACAGGTCACACTGAATCCTCAGCTGCAAGACAAGCCGTCCCAGCCGTCTCCCAAGATTTGAACAATACCAAACAGCCCCATTCTGTGGGACACAAAAATCAGCCACCCAATCGAGATGTCAGACTTCTACCAAACACTCGTTTTGAGTCGCCGACGAAAGCGGTCACCCGGTTTCCGAAAACTCAAGCCCAGAGACAGGCCCTTGGGCTGCTTGTCAAAATCTGGTTATATGTTGCTGGCCTTTACCGACGAGCAGCATTATTTGACGATGCACGCGAAGCGTGTAATGAAGCTACTAAGCAAGCATCACAAGTCGAAGCGCTCGTTGCGGGGCAAGAGTCATCTGCTAGGGCCCTGGCTGACGCCGGGTGGGGAGGCGCAAAGAGCTCAGATGAGCTTTGGGCTGAAATTTACGCCGAGCGAGGTTTTCTTGCAGAAGCGCAATCGCAGCCTTATGAGGCAATGAAACATTTTGAAGAGGCTCTGATGCACTTCCCCGATCACCCGCGGGCTACAGTGGGATTGGCAAACCTTTTGCTAAATATCTACGATGGATCCCTGCCCGCGGAAGAACTCGAAGCTGAGCTCGACCCCAATTCTTCCAGTTTATCCTTGGCCTCAGATCCTGCCACTCAGCCCGTAAAAGAGAATACTCCTGGATCCGACAAGGATTCCCCTGAAAAGCTAAACCGCCTCGCAGCTCGAGACAGGGCTTATGGTCTGTTGTCTACACTTACCAAGTTAGGGAGTGCATGGGATGACTCTGAGGCCTGGTTTGCGCTGTCAAAGGCATATGAGCAAGGGAACCAAATTGAAAAAGCCAAGGAGATTCTATGGTGGTGCGTTGAGCTTGAGGATAGAAAGCCAATTCGACATTGGTGGAATGTGGGTTCTGGTGGTTATGTTCTTTGAGAACTTCAGAGTCCCATGCCCGTTTCTCTGTCCCCAACTGTCGAATCACTTTGTCTGGTAAATCCAGGAAAATCTTGACCACGGATTGTTCTTTTCATTTACCAGCCATTCTTACTGAATGTATTCCATTGAGATACCTCTCTTGTTCGTTTGCCAAACACTATGAATGCCCTGCACTTGAAGAGTTTTTTCAAGTATAAATTCATTTGATTTAGGGCACTTGTATATACACTTGCTGCAGGAATGGAAAAGGCAATCAGTTTTAGCCTAATTACTGTGTAGATAACTGGACAGCTTCCATTTTTACCGTGGTGCGGCAACGGGCTCCCAGGCGGAATATTTCGGCTTGACCCTATTGCATAAGCATCGTACGCGGTCAGTATGGCTCTTATCTCGAAAGCATTCCTAGTAATGCCAGGAATGAGCTCACGTTGAGTATGTCTTGAATGCGGCTCGGGACAGAGTCATGTTTGGTCGATGCTCAGGTGTCTCCCACTTTCGCACTCCGGTCTGCATGATTTTATCAGTCGTGGGCGGCTTGTCGACCATGTATGCCAGCCAAGCGTGCCTGGACCCAAGGTTAGGATGTGCAAGTTCAATAAGATCCAATTAAGCAGCGCGTACCAGCCAGGTTCAACGTGGGAAGGATCGAGTTCATGCTGGGCATAGTCGACCCAACGTGTTCGAACTAAGGTTCATTTAGTAACGAGTGGACGTTCAGGGACGATACAAAATAACACGGAACATACGTGGCAACTCTTCTTCAAAGTTCTCGTAGTATTTGTTTCCGTATCGGTCGACGCCAACTAGCCTACCAGCTTTGGTATCGCCTGCAAGCAGGAAGTGAGGTCAGTGGGATCAAGGCAAGGACGTGGAGTCGCAACAGCCTTACCAATATACTATTGTTCCTCGAAAGTCTAATGTGAGAAGCAAGTCCATTGAGCCGTAGATTGCTGCTATGCTGGATCAGAGGGCAGTCATACCTGCAATTGATGCCAATACTCCTATAGTGCGAGACAGCCGTTAGCAAGCTGGGGTGATCATGGAAAAATCGAAGACGCGATGCATACCTTAAGCCCTATCCTCCACAGATTCCTCAAAGTTCTTGTTATCGTCGACATCGTTGCGGTTGGGAACTTAATTCCCTCAAAACAGTGTTTGCGGCGTAATCGGATGCGAATCTGCGATGCTCTCCGACATTGCGATGCGGAAGTCAACTCAGTCGACGGCCCAGGGAGCCTTCCAGAAATGGTTTAGCGTGAGATCGCCCAAAATGGCGGATTCAGTATTGGCAAAAATAGAGAATACTACTAGTATCCGTATACGGCAGAACCTCTTAGTGAGAATTGTGATCACGGCTGTCAATGTACTTAAAAATTGACGACTGAACTTTCGAGCTATGCAGCGTTGATGCTGATTTACGATCTACAGTAGCATGTTTACCCGCGTTGGAGGCCACTGCCTCCGGTGTTCTTCAAAAAGAAATGTTACTAAAGGAGCTCGAATATCCATCCGCAGATTCTCTGCACCTCCAAACTCGGCTCCAGTCTACAGTAGTTCTGCTGGGGCCCTTGGTAGCATTACGGTTGAGCTCGACAAGATTGCTCCACGATTTGAACTTCAGGGGTCTCGTATAACCGTCCTAGACTCTCCAGCGGCCTTTTACGACACATTGAAAGTATGACGTTCTGTTCAGTGGACGAGGATAAATGCCATGCTAATCGCAGTTGCAGGACAAAATACGAAATGCTAAGAAGAGGATATATCTCTCAACACTCTACATTGGGAGGACTGAATACGAACTCATCGAGACACTCAACGAAAGTCTTCGTCGGAATCCTGACCTGAAAGTTTCTATTCTTACAGATGCGCTCAGAGGGACTCGTGAGACCCCTAAGCAATCATGCGCATCGCTACTCGCGTCTTTGGTTGCGGAACATGGGCCAGAACGCGTAGAGGTACGGATGTTCCACACCCCAAACCTCGTCGGACTTAGAAAGAGGTATATTCCGCGGAGAATAAACGAGGGCTGGGGTCTGCAGCATATGAAGCTATACGGCTTTGATGATGAGATAATACTTTCGGGGTGTGCACTCCAATACTCTGAACATTCCCTACTGATGATGTTACTAACCACGCCTCGCTCACAGTGCGAACCTCTCAAACGACTACTTCACGAACAGGCTGGATCGGTACCATGTTTTCCGCTCAAAACAGCTGACGGACTACTACGCTCGCATTCACCACTCGGTTTGCAATATCAGCTTTCAGGTTCTTCCTGATCCACAGAATCCGTCTGGGTATCTTTTGAACTGGCCGAGTGCAAACGGTGCCCCGTCACCACTGGAAGACCCAGTTGAATTCGTTTCGTGTGCGTCTACACTCCTTGGCCGCCAAATTCAGCCTTCATCGACTACAGAGAAGGCAATGCTTCCGTCGGAGTCAGAGAACAATACCTACGTGTATCCTGTGGCACAGTTCACCCCCGTGTTGAAGCCTGACGTATCAACTGAGTTCCCTGCAGTCACTAGCATCCTTCGTCTTTTGTCCATCAATCCAACCCTGGCGAACTCTCGCTGGCTATTCACCGCAGGCTACTTTAACATCCATCCGGTCCTCTCGTCGCTCCTGATCTCTAGCACATCATCATCACCGTCCGCTACCACCCAGACCCAGGGCACAGTGCTCACCGCATCACCGTGGGCTAACGGGTTCTATGGATCGGAGGGAGTATCCGGAATGCTTCCCGCAGCATACACCCATCTCAGCGCACGATTCCTTGATCGTGTAGCCGAAGCCCAGAGAACAAATTCAATTCAACTGAAAGAATGGAGACGTGGTACCGTCGGTGAACCGGGAGGTTGGACATACCATGCCAAAGGCCTCTGGATTACACTCCCAGAGGATCAATACCCGAGTCTCACATTCGTGGGCAGCAGTAATTACACGAAACGAAGCTATAATCTGGATCTGGAGGTTGGTGCTGTGGTAGTAACCACTGACGAGAATTTGAAGCAGAGACTGGGGGAAGAAACGCAGTGGCTGCAAAAGGATTCTTATGTTATATCGAGAGAAGACTTGAGACGAACGGAAAGGAGGGTTGGATGGCATGTTCGGTTGGCGATGTGGATTGTTGAGAAGGTTGGTGGAGCGTTGTAGGCCATGCGCCGCGTTTGTAAATTTGTATGATAGATAGAAATTTCACTGGTTCGATTTTGGGTACTGACAGCCCTTGATATTTTGCTGACTTTTTCTAAGGAGTCGTGGCATCGTCATTCAAATATAGTCACCATATGCCATCCATACGCCATGAAAAGGAACGCCACCAAGCTCTACGTGCAACCTTCCCGTAGATATACATCGAGACTGGAAGAAAGAACCCATACGATCATTACGCAGACTTCTTATCACCCCCTCCCTTTAATTCTCGCGGGCCCAAGCTCTTGTCTAATTTCGTCCAGCATTCTGATACCCATAGCTTCGTTGCCATTCTTCCCCCTCTTACCCTTGGCGCCTTTCCGCTTCCCAGTTCCGCCCCTGTCTTGCCAATTACCCAAGAAACTATCCATCACTTCGTCAAAATTCGAGGGAAGAGTCTCGTTATCACCTTGAGAAACGAGGCTTGGCGCTTGGGAAAACTTAGAAAACTTAGACACTCCACTGGCAAGGGACATGTCGTCCGGCATTGAGCCGTCGTACTCGTCACCTTCTTCGTCGAGAGTATACAAAGCCTCGATTTTTTCGAAACGGGCGTCAAGAAGACGTTGACCCTCTGTTCGAGCGAGAGAAGAGGATGTCATGGAATATGAGGATGGGTTAGTGAGCGCCCCCTTGCGCTTCTTTCTCCTCACTGGCGTTCCACCGACCGTGAACATCGTCGATGGCGTCGTGCGAAGGTCTGAAGCATTATCCCCGGTATCATTAGGCGCTTTTTGGGCTTTCATGCCCTTCTTATACTTGGCAAAGTTCTTGAGCCAGTCACCATCCGCTTCGGTTGCATCTGGGATTTGCTCATCCGGTGCTGGAAGCTCGGTTGGACCATTCTTCTGTGTCTCCGGTAATCCCTGCTGCAACTCAGATGCCTTGTCCGATGTTGTACTATATTGCACTGGAGCCTTCTCCGTTGCATCGGACTGCCAACCGTCATCCTTATCGTCAATATATGTGTCCCTCCACTCGCTAGGATCCATTTCCGCATCGGGCCCACCCTCCACGAGCGACTCGAAGAAATCGTCCTCCGCATCTTCATCTACATACGCATCATCCTCTAGTGCTTCCAACGCTTCCCTCAATCGCGGATCCATGTCTGGCTTAAAACCGGCGATATCATCAGGTATATCCTGTTGGTCTTGGTATGTCCTTGGGCGGACATAGGATGAAACGGTCGAAAGCGCATCGTCTCCATACACGGATCCCGCTACACTCCTGTCCTCCAAATTCCCGGGTAGCTTTTCTCTTAACGCATCTTCAAGACTCATTGGCTTTCCTTTGCCCTTGGTAGGCTTAGCCTCAATGAAATGGGAATCGCCTCCACCTCCCCCCAGTTCCCGAAGGTGCTGCATGTAGTCATATTTTGAATCGTCGAAGAAAATTCCATAATTAGCCGCCTCTCCTTCGTTCTTGCGAACCTGGCTGCCAAACTCCTTCTCGAGTTCTTTCAAGCTCTTGCCTTTACTTGTGGCTGAGCTCGGTGGAATTGCAGGGCCGGAAACCCTGTGCAGAACTCGGTCATCCGCATCGGGATCGTTGATCAATGGGTCATCTTGCGACCTGTGGAAGAGCTGGTACTTGGTTGCAGTGTTTTTATCGCTAGGCAAAGAAGATACGATTAGCTTTGAGCAAGTCACCAAATAATTTCTGAGTTGACTACCTACATCCACTGTCTTCGAGGAGGCATCTTCAGAGAGCCAAATTCTGTCCTCCGCTAAAAGAAGCGCGATCTGTGTCGATGGGAGAACACAGCTGAACTTGGCTGAACTTGCAACATTTGATATTTCTCGTGGGATGAGAACTGAGTCACGTGATGATTAAGCTCTCCGCTGTCCATGACACTGGAGAGTTTCGCTGATTTCCTTTTCGAATCGGGGGGTCATTGTTAATAGGTGTAAACAAAATCGAAGCGAAGTTATACGAATGCCATTAGTTTCCAATCAAAGTCTGTGGCATGTCCCGTCAAGTCTATGTTACTATATAGCCTTATTCATGAATCGTACACCAGCCCCATGATGGATATCCCCTCCAACATCAATCCATGAAACGTCAAAAATTGTATTTGGAAAGTGTAATTCGTCTAATAATCATCATCTACCCTGTCCGATTTTCCTTTTTTACCTTTACCCGCTCTCTTGTTCCCCTTAAAATGCTTCTTCCCAGAGGCTCTGACCTCAGAGATATCGATATTATTCTCCAGGGCAATCAAAGTCCTTGCTTTTCTCCCAGAAAGTTCCTTGCGTCGTTGTTTAGCTCCTTGCTCGGTGTATTGGTAGTTGAAGGGCATTTTGAGATGTCCGGCCGAACCGGGACCTCCGGCCGTGAAGAAACCGGTATCAAGTTTTTGTGCTCGTGAGCTCTCTGGCTGTGGGATCGAAGCTGTTGAGAGTGATAGGATGTCTGAGGGCCTGTCTTCATTTTCCGTGTTCGAGTTGGCGCTATTTGCACTCCCTGAAATGGATGAGGGAGTTAATTGATTGATTAAGATCTCTTGTCTCCTGGCTGGTAAATGTGCGATGTTGTACAAGTCTTCGTTGAACTCAGCTGGGTCAATCGCGTTGGCTTCGTCCTCACCCGGCGAAACTGGGGGAGGGTGGCAGTAGAGTAGTTTTCCATTCACGTAGTCCTTGAGGATATACCTCGCGGCGCGAGACTCATCAGGCTGCCCTTGGCCGGTTGTTGCGAAACCTCTTGCGCGAGCATATGCTCGGAGCATCTCTGATGCTGTTGGAACTCCAGTTCCACCTTCCTCGAGGGGACGCATATGGATTTTCATGCCGTAAACAGCTTCTAAAAAGTGTTTTGGAATCCTCTGGGCCACGAGTCCGGCTGGCCCCAAATATTCTCGCAATTGATCAATGGGTAAGACACCATTTACCACTAGTTCCGCTTTGGTGGTGGCGAAATTCGGGAAGACGAGCCCAGGACAGTCGCAAAGGACAATTTTCTCCGAAAGGTGAAGTGTCTGAAAGTGTTTGGTTTTGCCAGGTGTGGCAGAAACCGAGACCTTCTTGGCTCCCATGAGTGCGTTGATAGTGCTGGATTTGCCAACGTTGGGATAACCAACCAATCCAATAACTGTTTTCCTTTTGGACCCTGTATCAAGAGCAGTAGAGAGAAAGAGTGATTCAAGTTCATCAACGGTTAGTATCCGCGTTCGGGAGTCTTCTGAGATAGCTGGTAATGGAGCTCCACCTCCCTCGATATCATTGTACTCCGAGTCGCTTCCTTCATGCGGATCTTCAGTATCTTGAAGATTTATTTTCGCCATCTTCTCTGTCGGGGTTACACTCTCTATCTCCTCATCCGCCATGTTTCTTTGGTTGATCTCCCTTGCCAGCGCAGCGGAGAAATACTTATAGCGAATTCCATTTTTCTCAAAATAGTCTGCCCAAGCCTTTCTTTGCTTCAAAGTCATCATGTCTGCCTTGTTTACCAACAGCAGATTTCTCTTGTTCGGATCCACTTCCTTCACATATTTTTCTAGGTCCTCCGATCGGAAAAGCAGCGGATTTCTAGCGTCCACAATCTGAACGACCAAATCTGAGCGCTCAATCACACGCCACAACTGTCTCCAAACCTCTAAGTTCCTTTCGAATGGTGTCATCAAGAGGTCTTGATTCTCTTGCAATTCTGCAAGCCCCCGTCTCCACTCCAAGAAACTCTCTCTCTCCATGATATCCAGCTGTTGCGGCGTTGTATTCACATCCCATTTCGGCCGTCGAGGCACTGTAAGTCGATCGCGGTTCCGCTGTTGCTTCCTAACAACCGCTCGCTCGTCTGCGGCCGAGAGCAAGTACGGGTTCTTCTGATCGGCGTGTATGATCTTGACATTATTCAGTTTTTCCGCTGTGAAATCCGTTCCTGCTAGTTCAGCCGTGCTCAAAAATTCATCGAGCGCAGCCTGCTCGGTAATACTGCGCATTTTTACCCATGATGCCTCTTCAGCGGAATTTGTTATATAGGTCTCGCCCTTTGGGCCTGTCCGTTGGATTGCAGAGACTTTTTTGCGGTCGGCACCTTTACCCTTGCCAAAACGGTCATTCATCAGGCTGTTGCCCAGCCCCACGGCATTTTTGGACTTTGCGAGCACCATGGCGAAGGTTTGTAAAGTGCTCCCTTTGATTGCTTGAGATAGACGAGTGGTTTTGTCGAGCCCGTGGCGAAGAGAGGGAACAGTTTACGATGCACAGATAAGAGAATGCTTAGTAATTTACCATGTGACGTGCGTTGGAGCTCAGCTTCGTGAGAGGGGCTGAAAAATAGAGTTTTTACTAGTTAACGTATTTCACCACCTACTACGGTATTTGTACACCCCACCTATTCGTACACTTCCCCACCGCGCGACGCGTTCAACATTTTAACTACAGAAATGCCAACAACTAAAGACAGTGAGCCTTCTTATCAAGAAGGTAGAATATTATTGACTATTAAAGCTTTGAAAGAAGGCCAATTTTCCAGTGTCCGAGCTGCTGCATGTACATACGATGTGCCTCACACCAGTCTGGTGGAACGACTTAACGGCCGTACGACACGAAGAGAATCTCAACTTAGAAATCGACAACTCTCTACAGAGGAGTCAGCTGTCATTCAGTGGATACTGTCCATGGACGAACGAGGCCAGGCCCCCCCCCCCTCCCCCCCGGGGGGGCACTGTACGAGAAATAGCCGATCTCCTTCTTGCCAGTCGCGATGCCTCTGCCAATCCACCTACTGTTGGTACCAACTGGGTTAATCGGTTTATCAATCGTCATCCTAAGATAAAAACCCGATTCTCTTGATCATACGACTATCAGTGAGCCAAGTGTGAAGATCCCAAGGTCATTCAAGGGTGTTTTCAGCTTGTACAAAACACCATTCAGAAGTATGGGACTGTACAGGAGGATATATACAATTTTGATGGGACTGGCTTTCAGATGGGGTTTATTGGGACAGCCAAAGATGTTACTGGCTCAGAGAGGGCTCTTCATCCAAAGCTTGTACAGCCTGGGAATACTGAATGGGTCACAATTGTTGAAGGAGTCAATGCAACTGGCTGGTCATTACCATCAATGGTCATCCTCAAGAGGAAGTGGCACCAGGCTTCCTGGTATGAGAATGGACTGCCCGAAACCTGGAGGAGAGAAACCAGTGAATCTGGATGGACAAATGAGAAGCTGGGAATGATCTGGCTCAATGAAGCGCAAGGAGGGGTGGTCGAGCAGCCTGAGTCACAGCCACAAAAGCGCGCACCACCACGGTGTAGTTTGTGTAATATAGTGGGACATACTGCTCGTACGTGCTCTCAGCGTACAGGAAATAACTCATAATGTAATTAGGTGATTTTCTTAGATGGTTGTTGTGATATTTGATTCTAAAGTTATTCGGTGGTGGAGGTGTACGAATAGGTGGTGAAATACGTTAGTGGAGAATTCAAATTTGAACTAGTAAGAGATCTGTTAGTAGATCTAGTAGATCTAGCAAGAGACCTAGCAAGAGACGTAGCTGAGAGGCAGAGGTGTGTACAGTGGTCTACCACTATAGCGGTTGATGAGATGGTGTGAAGTTTGACCCATCTCATGCTATTAGGCTTGTTTTTTTTCCTTCTTCTCAAACAAGTGCCATCAAGCAGCATTATGATAATTCCATCATCAAA
>FQSS02000645.1:52577-86528 GCA_900128795.2 Malbranchea cinnamomea | reverse complement strand
TCAGCATCCTTCCCGTCGTCTCCGTGAGCTGTATGATGCGACCAAAGCCGTCGTCTTCGCTGCAGAAGACGTACGATGAATGCTGTTTGACGTGCTCCACAGCTGTGTATTTTGAAGGCCAGGTGAGACTGACTATCCTCTTCTGCTGATTTTTTTTGTTCTTTTTTTTTTGGTCAATGCTGCCATCTCTCCCCACTTTTTGAGGCCTCGACGTCATCCCGGCTCTTCCAAGTTCCCCTACCCTACTGTCCCTCATTCTGGAACTACGCCCACCCCAGTTCAGTTGCAATGAATCAATTGCAATTTCCCATGTGTCTGCAAGACCACTGCTAACTGCAGATCGTATAATTTGCAGAACAACGAGCGTGAAGCCCTTCGGTCGTGGCGGTCTGCTCTCGACATCATCAATAGCAACCCCAAGACCCGATATCCCTCTAACTACCTGCCGAAGACTGATCAAGATCGAGCACTCCTGGAGTCAGTGAGAGATTTAGAACTGCAATGCCGAGAACGGGTGGACCTGCTGGAGGCTCTCCGTGAAAGCCGTAGAGCAGCTGGAATAGACTACAGTTCACAATCGCAGATGGGTTCACCGGGTGCGAAACGAGGGGAAGGTGGAAGCCTAGCATCACAAGGATGGATCGGAGATGGCACAATACCTTCTCTGAGCTATCCTGAGCTTGTACGGTCACCCGCCTTGCCTCCTCGTCCGTCTTCCCGATCTCAGTTGAGTTTGGAGTCGGTACCTCGAGCGTCCAGCGACCGCCCGGGCATCAGCCAAAGGTCCAGTTCCAGCAAGTCAATTTCGCAGTCGCACTTTTCTCCTTCCGTTGGGAATGCACCTGCCTTATCCCCAATAGGCCCGGAAAAACGAACATTACTCACCACGTTGCGTGGGAAAGACTCCAAATATTCAACGAGTTCCAAAAAGAATCCGCTCAGTCCACGTCGAGTGACGCGCCCAGCGGCATCCAAGGCGGCAGACTTAGCATGGAACGGTTCCTCCCACCCTCCTGGCACCAGCGAGCCTGTCACTCCTACCGCCTCGCGAAGGAGCGCTGAATTGCCCATGCGCTACAGTGAACGGCCTAAGCCTAATTTGGCCGCAGATGCTGCAGCTACAGCCATAAGCAAACCGACAGATAAGGATCTCGGGAATGGTGCTCATCCGCAAACTTTGATGCTTGCTCTGAAGCCGAAGTCGTCTCCGGAGTATCCCACTTATCGAAGTGAACATCAGGACTTTCGAGCCACCTCAAAGCCAAGTGCTGCTGCTTCGCCTCGCAGCGGAAGGCCAGGCTTTGACTGTCGACCGGGATTTGAGAAAGTTGGACGAACACGGATAATTTCGAGAACAGGGACGACGCCTCGATCTGAAAATCTTATGGACGATGCCGTCTTACCTTCGTCTGCTAGTGATGAGGATTTGAGCCATACACCCATGAATAAGCGCTCCGACGCTAACAAGTCGACAATATCTGCTCCACTTGAAAACAAATCCACGAACTTAGGTTCAGAAAAGACACCTTCTTCAAGTGAGCATGCCGCCTCTGACGAGGATAAGTCGTCATCAGAAGCAGTTGAGTATGAACACACCATTCGACGTGTAATGAAACGTCTTCCCAAAGGCGTTGATGCCAATTCAGCTCGTCAGATTCTCAATGAAATCGTCGTTAGAGGAGATGAGGTCCATTGGGATGACATAGCGGGTCTAGAGACGGCGAAGAAAGCACTCAAAGAGGCCGTTGTTTACCCTTTCCTCCGTCCCGATTTGTTCATGGGCTTACGTGAACCTGCGAGGGGGATGCTTCTTTTTGGGCCGCCTGGAACAGGAAAAACAATGCTTGCGAGGGCTGTTGCGACAGAGTCTCACTCGACGTTCTTTTCTGTTTCGGCTTCCAGTCTGACTTCAAAGTGGCATGGCGAAAGTGAGAAGCTTGTTCGAGCCCTTTTTGCTTTGGCAAAAACAATGGCACCGTCCATTATCTTCGTTGATGAAATTGATGCCTTACTATCAGCCAGGTCAACTGCAGGGGAAGGGGAGGCGTCTCGCCGTTCGAAAACGGAATTTCTCATTCAATGGTCTGATTTACAGCGCGCTGCCGCGGGGAGAGAGCAAACAGATAAAGAGCAGAAAGATGGAGATGCTAGTCGAGTACTAGTGCTGGCTGCAACGAATATGCCGTGGGATATTGATGAAGCCGCTCGACGCAGGTTCGTCCGACGGCAGTACATCCCATTGCCCGAAGACGAGGTGCGGAAGTTGCAACTCCAAAAGCTCCTTCGTCATCAAAGGCACGAGCTTACGGATGAAGATATCGACGCATTGGTTAAGGTTACTGATGGTAAGTTGGCAGTTGAAATCTTTTCCATATACTACTGCCTTCAATGGCTAACATGTCTGCTTGAGGCTTCTCTGGCTCTGATATCACTGCGCTCGCAAAAGATGCTGCGATGGGTCCTTTGCGTAATCTTGGCGAGGCCCTCCTTCATACCCCCAAGGAGCAGATTCCTCCTATCAAGTTTGGCGATTTCGAGGCGTCTCTGCGCTCGATCCGCCCGAGTGTTAGCCGCGAAGGGCTCAAGGAATATGAACAATGGGCGAAGGATTTTGGAGAACGGGCCGGCTAAGCCAATTTTTCTTCGGTTTCTGCTGGCATTAGGTTTTCTTGTTTCTATGTTAGCCTCCATTTGCTTCTCGGCTTCTTTGGCAGGAACACGCATAGTAAGGGGTTGGGAAGGGTAGGCAGGCTCTGATTCTTGGAGTTATGAGGTGGTTTGACTCCGTCTTTAACATCTGGTTATCAACGTTCTTTTTTACCGGTTTTGTGGGTGTCATCTGCGTTTATGACGGGCATGAGCTGGGTTTGGGCTGGTGATGCTGGGCTGCGTATTGTTGAAATTATGAGATAAGGAATTTTTTGGGGCGAATACGCTTTGGCGACTCTCTTTTCGCTCCTTGGTTTTCTCCTGCCTCTTGAGTTGCATTTTAGAAGCGTGGCCTCTCAACTAGTAAAATCAAGTGGTGACTGCATTATATGGTTAATAAGGTCCAGGAGAGAAGTACCTCACATTGGAGCGGCAGAAACACACAGTAATAGGTCTTCTTGAAATCAAAATGCCCTGCGAGAGAGACATAAAGGCGGAAATTCGAACAGGCCATCAACCTGTCGCTACATCGAACTTATGCAGGGATAAGAAAACAATTTAAAAGGATCTCCTATAAATACAAGATGGTGAAGTTCTATACCCGTTTGATCATCCCTTGGATCGCACTCGATGTGACCTTATATCCGCAAAAGATCAAGCGAGTGCTGAAGAACTCATCCCCTTTGACTCACTCTCGCTTCCAAGTGTCCTGTGAATCCTTCGTAACTGCCTTCTTCAGATATTTCTCCAAGATAGTCATTTCCTCCTTCCTCCATCTTTCTTCAAATTTGGCTTTCTTAGCTTCATCACGCGCCTTTGCAGCTGCCAGCGCCCGCTTCTCCGGTGTATTATCCCTTTCCTTGGCCCTCTCAATCTCTTGCCTGTGCCTTTCCCTCTCCATCTCCAATTTCCGTTTGTAATCAGCCTTCTGCCTTTCAATCGCCAATCGCCTCAAGACCCTTTGTTTGATCTTCCCAAGTTTTGCTCCTTTCGTTTTCCCTTTCTTAGCCTTCCGCTCTGCCTCCAGTTCCTCCCTCGTTGGAATCGGCGGTCGCTCTTCAATCGGGGTTCCAAATGGCGCTATGATCCGCTCCACCACATGGCGCACGTTCTTGCTCGTGCGCCATCCGCTCGCAAACTGGATCACGTCTCCCTCGCGTAACGAGTTGCGTGGATCGGACACCATTACCGTCGACTTGGCAGGGAACGGGCGCCGGATGTGCTTGTCGTATTCCGTGTGGATGACCTGGACCCGAACGGTCTTATTCATGCGGCCGGCGGAAATGACGGTGCCATATTTGCGGGATACTTTTGGCTCAGACGGTGGCAGTTTTCGTGGTGGTTCAGGTGGTTGGAGCACGGTTGAAGTACTGCGAGAGGAGAAGGAAGAGGAGGAAAGTTGCGGTAGAGGCGGGGGAGTTGCATTGTTGGAGAATGACGCGGATAGAGAAGCGACACAGCGCACGAAATGGCGTGGCAGAGGGCTGTTCAAGTTAAGTGCAGCCTTTGACACCGGTGAAGGGGGAAAAGTCACTCGGCATAGCCGCAGCAGTTGAGTTCGTGGAGCAGCCATTGAGTCGGCGTTCTGACTTCTTTAGCCCTCAATCCCTCTTTCACTCCGCTTGTCGTCTCAACTCTAACGGAACTAGAACAGCAATAAATAGTAACACTCGCGTGTTGAGAGATACTCGTCTCTTGGTGACGTGAGTTCGACGGGTACGAGGGAAAGGCAGATTTGCCAATTTAATAATTGCCGCGCTAGCTCAGCTAACTCATGTATGTCACAACCTCCGTCCGGCCCAGATTCGAACAAAAACGAAGAGATGGGTAGCAAGGCGCACAAGAGATTGAGCGGGCTCTCGCCAAACAGTTCCTGGTCATCAGCCATGGTTGAGAAATTCAGTCTTTGTGTCACGTGACTCTCTCAGTTTGACGAACCAAGTATGTACTAGTGTAGTAGTACGCTTGAATGTTGAACGCAACATCTGCTCACTACTAGTCCAGAACTGGCAGTGCTCTCCAAAATTTAGGAAACCCTTTTAATGTTTAGAATTTTCAAGAGATGAAAATGAGATTGTCCCTATTTCGAAATACCGGTAATCTTGGCCACGTCCAAACACCTCTTTTCCATGTACCTGGGGCTTCCAACCAATCACGCTCTGAGGATCCGATGATAGTAATCTGACATGGGCAAACAAGATGCAGGAACAATAGGAGAAACAAAGAAGTAGGCGGTACAGCACTCAAGTAAACAATTACAAAACATGAGAATCGTCCCGAGTCGGCGTTACCAGTCATGCACGTGATTCGCCAAATCAAACAACAGAAAGTGAAACGGCAAGTTAAGATAGTGGTACTTATGTAGTACACACTTTGGAACGCCATCAGTCATACAGATGTAGACCTGACGTTCATTTCGGCAATTCGTCCACATTTGGGATCGACGTATCGACGATCGATCCCTGTCTCATTCGGATTTTCTTCTCTCCATGAGCAGAGATTCTCGTGAGCTCCGCAACGAAAGACTGGCCCCAGAAAGCACTACAAAACATGTTTAGTGTCCATGATAAAATGACTCGGCTGTGGGAGTAGAGAGTTCCCGTACCTTGTATATTTGGAGACATATTTCTGAAGTTTATAGAAATTGAGAGCTCGTTGCTCGTCGCTCATGGTGACAGCTTCCTGGTAAGCACCAGCCAGTTCATCTGTGTTCCATGGATTGACAATGATACTGCCGTTCAGACTCTGAGCTGCACCAGCGAACTCTGAGAGAACAAGAACACCATGACGTTCTTGCTGACATGCAATGTACTCGTACGCCACGAGGTTCATCCCGTCCCGAGTGGAGGAGACGATACACGCATCCGACACAGCATACAGAGCAATGAGCTCGTCGAAGGGGACAGATTTGTGCATAAAGTGGATGGGCATGAATTCCACGGTGCCTTGATATAGAAGTCAGCGGCCGCCAGGATTGCATCACAAAGGACCATGTAACGTACCAAACTTCCCATTAATTCTGCCAACGAGTTCGTTAACAACAGCCCTGAGATTCTGATATTCCTCAACGTCTTGGCGGCTCGGAACAGCTACCTGGACGAGGACGACCTTTCCAACCCACTCAGGGTGATCCGTCAGGAATACTTCAAGGGCATGTAGCTTTTGAGGCACGCCCTTGATGTAGTCCAATCTGTCAACGCCCACCATCAACTTCACACCTTGAAATTTTTGCTTCAGCGCAGCGATCCGTTTCTGGACCTTTTCCTTCTTGAGCCCTTCGGTAAACTTCTCGGGGTCAATGCCAATGGGGAACGCTCCAACGGCAACCATCTTCCCCTGGAAGTCGACACCATTTGGAGTTGTGGTAAGATTGCTATGAAGTCGCATAAAAAGTCAGTACGAGAGACAGCCATGCACCGCGCCAACCAGGTAGTTTTACTCACAGTAATCTGGAGCAACTGCTCAGAAAATGGCGTGCGTAGTCATAAGTATGGAATCCCAACAGATCACTGTGCAGAACACCGATCAAGAGCTGGTCTCTGACAGGTAGTATTCTGTAGATTTCACTGCTTGGGAACGGGGTGTGCAGGAAGAAACCAATCTTTACATTCGCCCTGGTGTTGCCAATTTCTTCTCGTAGCATCTCTGGCAGCAGCATGAGATGGTAATCATGGACCCAAACCATGTCATTGTCTCGCACGTCCTTCGCAACAGCCTTGGCGAAAAGGCGGTTTGCCTCGCGGTATGCTTGCCACGCGGATTCGTCAAACGTTATCTCACCTGGATGGTAGTGGAATAAAGGCCAAAGAATGGAATCTAGAATGCAACCCGGACATTAGCACCTTACAGGCTCTACAGCAAACCACCACATGGTCTCTGCTGCGGATGAATGGAAACAAAAAAACATACTCGAGAATCCATTGTAGTGACGGTCAGCCAGCTCGTCATCGATAAAGATGGGCACCGCATTGTAATCATCCTTCAATACCTTGGCCACCCTCTCGGCTTCGTCTTCAGGCACTTCAATGCCGGGCCACCCGTACCATTGAAACGTTGTTGTCTTTGAAAGACCGCTTAGCCCACTGACAAGGCCACCAGACGACATCGAGGCATGATACTTGCCATCATCGGAGCGTTTTATGGTGATGGGCAGTCTGTTAGAGACCAGCAAGAGTCTAGAGTCCTCCTTGGGACTGATCTCTTCCAGTGACGGCATGATTGATGAGAGTGGAATGACGGATCGAGCAAAGGAAGGAGAAAAGGGTCGTAAGAGGGTACTATTATGGAGCGTTAAACGAATGCGTCCTCGGGAATGAATTTGTTGAGATAGGGAAGAAAAAAAAATATAAACGAAATCACCCCGTAGCGAAAAGAGAGCAGGTTCGGGGCGATGTCGTATGTCTCTTTTATTGGGCAGCGCGTTGTTGAGTGATTAATTTATTACGGTAGACGACGGGGTCACCCGGGATGCTTGAAAAGGAGGTGCCACGATGCGCCAGGGAGTTCAGCGATTCGAAGATTGAGCGCGATGGCTGCTGGAGAGCAAGGGGCCCGAAGGTGACACTGCCGAAGGAGGAGTGAGATAGTGCGGCAGGGCGGGGTCGGGCAGCGATGAGCTGGGCGGAAATTGCTAGAAAGGCTGCGAATCGCACTGGATAAACAGAATCCGGTCTTCCAGAGATTAGCCAGATCTCTCCCTGATACATGCCAGGAGTACACCAACCTGCTCAATGGCGCCAGGCCGGGGATGCGCGGGTGTGAGGGGCTTATGTCAATGGCTGAACAAGGGCGTGGTGATGCTGGAGATAGGACAAACCAAGGGTCGCTTTTGTGTTTTTGAAATATCCAGGGGATCACTACTTTTAGGGATGTTTTTTGTTATTGAACGTGGACTGATCCCGTTCTGTTATCGCGCCATTCATATTGCATGTAACGCGAGGCACAGGAGCTGAATTTGGCTGCCAGGCGTTTCTAGAAGAGGACGAGCTGCTCTTGAATTGAAAGTGGTTGACCCCACTTCGGGCTTGGTTTGCAGGGAGAGACGGCCAGTTCCAAGCAACCTGTTCTTCTTCCAATGGAAACTTGCATGCAGACTAGTGCTTTCATTCTTTTACAGAGAATAATATAAACGCAAGGTGGATACAATTTTTCCTTACAAAAAACTCCCAGCAAACGCAGAACTATGGCAACTATACTTTGGCCAGAAAAGTTGCCTTTTTCAATGGTGGGCGACGTCGGACAAAGGTGGCCCAGATGCTTTCTTGAAGCCTTTCAACTTCAACACACTAACTATGACGTCGGCAAAGAACCCCACGCTGACATCTGTCTTTCGCAGACATATCCGCTAGCCCTAAGGGGAACAGCCCTTTGCCACTGTTCATTGGCTATTGCTGTGGGATATCCTGACATTGCATGATCAAAATTTGCTGCATTTGATGGCAAATTGTGGCAAAGAGATTGCAAGGAAAGACTGGGTTATGTCAAATGCAGTATGACATCTGCCGTCTCACGAAGGAAGAGAGGGCTAAGTACAAAGCAGGTGGAAGTTTCTACCTTGGACACAGAGTAATGACAGGCAAAAACAAGGCAAAGAAAGCGGCCCTCAAAAAATGTCATCACAAGGGGCTACATCCTCATTCAACACAGAGATCACAATGCCGGTCGCTGGGCATTGAGCTTCCATCCGCCGGCGTGTGTGTCATAGGTAACCCTTCCGTCAGCTTCGAGCTTCATTAGCACTTGGTTTACGCCGTGGGACGCCGAAAGGTGTAGTTCCTTGGGAATGTCTTTGTAGATCACTTTGACGATGTCAATGGGAGCCCAAGTGCGACTTGACGATTGCTCTGAGTTGCCACTGTCATTAAGCGTCCCGTAGGTGAGAACTCGAAGAACTTCGTTCTCTCGCTGCTGCCGGTGCTTGAGGTATTCCATGATCTTCCCCTTGCAGTCTTCAACCACAGGTCCATGACCGGTGTACCCTCTGCCCCTGGCACGGGAGTACATCTTCTCAAGGCTAGATAGATAAGCTATGAGATCTTCGAAGACTGCCGTGCCTTGTCCCAGGATATCTACGGCGAGTTAGCATTGAGAAAATAACATACTGCGTACAAGTGGCCGAAAGGAAAACCAAAAATAGTAATAATAATAATAATAAAATAAAAAAAGAAACAATGAAAATTAAAGATAAACAGCACTCACTATCTCCAGTGAACATTGCATCCTCTTCTTCGAACAAAAACGCCATATGATCTGCCGTGTGGCCCGGCGTATAAAATGCAGTCAACGTCGCTCCTTCGACCTTAAACACTTGGCCATCTTTGATTTCCATTTGGTCGTCGTCGGGATCGTGCTTGTATATTTTCACATCCGGGCATATTTCCCGCAAATCCGAAACCCCCATAACATGGTCATGGTGCCAATGGGTCAGCAGCGCCTGCTTGACTGTGGCCTTTTCCGCTGCCAGGACGGACTTGAGAGCCTGCGCCCACGCCGGTTTGCCTTCACCAGTGTCAATAAGCAGCCGCTGGGGACCCCGGCCAACGAGATATGTATTCGTGCCTGTGCAACATTGAGACGCAGAAGAGGTTGGTTATTGTCCTTGGAGCAAACAAACATGTCACCTAGGGGGAAAAGAGTCGCATCCATAATAGCAACACCACTACCATGGTCACAATTCATTAATCTAACCTTGAAGTGTGTACTGTTTACACAAATCAATCAGCTTTTCAGTAACACTACATTCATGCAGTTCCACAGACGGTTCACATACCTTCCCCGGATTGCCCGCTAATATCCTAATCACCGAGGCACTCAGTTTTTCAACTTGTGGCAATGGAACCAGTTGTGTTGCCATCCCGGTGAACAGCGTCCGTCACAGCGGAGGCTTTTGAAGGGGCGGCGTATGTATCTTCTGGGAGTCTATGCTGTGAAAAGAAATATATATCTCCTGTAGGTCGCAAAATGACAAATGACTGCAGATGAATAATGGTGAAGAAGCAACGTGCAAGGATTAATGTACAGATGGGCCTTCTCAGACGCAGATGAATGCAGGCACGAAAAGTTTATTGAGTTGGATTCGTCCTCAATAAGTTTCTATCGCATGGACACTGTGCTTTAATCGGGATTAAACTGAGGTTTCCATTGATTTAATCTCAGTTTCCCTTCTCACTCTTGGAGTGTGCTCACAATTCTCCGTGCTGTGCTCCGTGAATTATTCCATTAACGCAATGCCTCGGCATCTCTCGGGTTTACCCGAGCAAACCACAAAGGCCGCCTTGAGACTGGCTAAATATGCGTTCTCTTGTGGAAGCAGAAAACTACAGAACTGATACTTGAGCAAGCTACTAATGAATCATATGAAAGACAGCCCAGCCACAGAATTTCAGAACCACAAAATCTTTTTGAGACTAAATGTACAAAGCAGTATACAAATTGCATGCCTCATAACAAAAGTGGTCAAGCACAAAGGCCAAATAACTGCAAAATATCATGATTGGAAATGAAACAATAAGCAATCAAGACAGAAAAGCGCAAGGATCAAGTTGGAACCCTAAGACTCTCAACCGGAGAGAGAGAGAGAGGAGGTAGCGACTGCTGCGCTACTTTCTAACCGGGTCTATTTTTTTTTTTTTGACACATCCTTATCCTGCAGGAGAAGAAGAGGGGTTATTCTGTTCATTCCCTCCTGTTGCCGGACAGCAGGCCGCTTGCTGTGCATTGCCACCAGTATGTGCATGGGAATTCCCACTACACATGGTCCAATTCAGAATGCGACAAATATTATCGCAGAAATCACTTCGCTCCCTTACTCCGATCCCAGATGAACGAATAGTTAAGAGGTTGTTTGCATTCAAGCACGCAGCTTAGCCATGGTGTTGAGGGCACTGCCGTCCTTGAACCATTGAATTTGAGACTCGTTGAAAGTGTGGTTGAGGGAAACCTCGAAAGACTTGCCGTCCTTGGGGTGGACACGAAGGGTGATTGGCT
The DNA here is from genome assembly GCA_900128795.2 of Malbranchea cinnamomea. Lineage (NCBI taxonomy): Eukaryota > Fungi > Ascomycota > Eurotiomycetes > Onygenales > Malbrancheaceae > Malbranchea > Malbranchea cinnamomea. The sequence goes on along the minus strand of FQSS02000645.1, from coordinate 75,893 downwards.
TGCCTTCAGCGAGCTCGGTGCACATAAGATCGACGGTGGCATCTGGGGGAATTCTGTCGTAGTCGGCAGGGTTGCTGAAGGTAAGGGGCAGCATGCCTTGCTTCTTCAAGTTGGTCTCGTGCTGAGGAAACAAGGCTACATGTTAGCTCGTTCTAAAATACGGCTTGTAGACAAGGAGGAACTCACAATACGGGCGAAGGATCTCGTGATGATGGCGAGGCCACCAAGGTGCCTAGGCTCCAGAGCAGCGTGCTCACGAGAGCTTCCTTCACCGTAGTTCCAGTCACCAATGACGACCCATTTGATTCCCTTGGCTTTGTAGTCACGAGCAGTAGCAGGAACAGGGCCCCATTCGCCAGTCTGGAAATGCTTGACCTTGTTGGCCTGCTTGTTCTCGGCGTTGATAGCACCAATGAGCATGTTGTTGGAGATGTTGTCAAGATGTCCACGGTACTTCAACCACGGGCCAGCCACTAACAACAACGGTTAGTTTCAACTATTGATTCCAAAGTATCAAGTCAGAGGGGAATTCAGAGTCTTACTGGAGATGTGATCAGTAGTAGTCTTGCCCTCAGCCTTGATCAGAATTGGGATACCCAATGCATCCTTTCCATCCCACGGCTGGAAAGGCTCCAGGATCTGGAGACGGTCGCTGGTGGGAGAGACGGCGACGGTGATCGAGGATCTATCCTCTGGAGGAGCCTGGTATGTATCCCGGCCGGGGTTGTATCCCTTAGCAGGCAACCCTTCTCCAGTTGGTGGCTTGAGCTTGAACTCCTTGCCGTCCTTATCCTTGAGGGTATCGGTCAACGGGTTGAAGTTGAGAGTACCCGCCAGGGTCATGGCAACCACAAGGTCCGGAGAGGTAACGAAGGCGTGAGTCGCAGGGTTCGCGTCGTTTCTGCCAGTGAAGTTGCGGTTGTATGACGAGATGATCGAGTTGGGTTCGCCCTTCTTCACGTCTCTCCGATCCCATTGACCAATGCAAGGACCGCAGGCGTTGGCAAGAATGACACCACCGAATTCTTCCAGAGTCTTCAGCTGGCCGTCGCGTTCGATTGTGGCGCGAACCTGCTCCGAGCCAGGAGTGACGGTGAAGAGGGATTTGGCCTTGAGACCGTGGTCGAGGGCGTCGCGGGCAATAGATGCAGCACGAGACATATCCTCATAAGAAGAGTTGGTGCAGGAACCGATCAGACCAACCTTCAATTCGGAGGGCCAGCCGTTTTCCTTGACAGCCTCCTTGAACTTGGAGATGGGGGTTGCCAAGTCAGGTGTGAAAGGTCCGTTGATATGGGGCTCGAGCTCGCTCAAGTTGATCTCAATGATCTGATCGTACTCAGCACCCTCATCCTCACGGAGGTTTTGAGCGAAAGATCTCGCGAAATCACCGATTGCCTGACGCTTAGTGGCCTTCAGGTAGTCGTACATACGGTCGTTGAATGGGAAGACAGAGGTTGTAGCACCAATTTCAGCACCCATGTTGCAAATGGTACCCATACCAGTGCAAGAGAGCGACTCGACACCAGGTCCGTGATACTCGATGATGGCTCCAGTGCCTCCCTTGACAGTGAGGATGCCAGCAACCTTCAGAATAACGTCTAAGAAATCTTAGTTAGTACGCACATTTGAAGCACACGGAATCTAACGACTCACCCTTCGGAGCAGTCCAGCCATCCAATTTGCCCGTGAGTCTGACACCGATAACCTTAGGGGCCTTCAATTCCCAAGGCAGACCCGCCATGACATCGACGGCATCGGCACCACCAACACCAATGGCAGCCATACCGAGACCACCACCGTTGGGGGTGTGAGAGTCAGTCCCAATCATAAGACCACCGGGGAAAGCGTAGTTCTCCAAAAGAATCTGGTGGATAATTCCAGAGCCAGGCTTCCAAAACCCGATGTTGTACTTGGCGCAAGATGTAGAAAGGAAATCATAAACTTCTTTGTTAATCTCGTTGGCTCTGGCAAGATCCTTTTCTCCACCTAGCTGGGCCTCGATCAAGTGGTCGCAGTGGACGGTGGTAGGGGTAGCCACAGACGGCATTCCAGCGGACATGAACTGCAAAATGGCCATCTGTGCTGTCGCATCCTGGCAAGCAACACGATCAGGCCGTAATTTCAAGTAGGACTTGCCTCTCTCAATCTCCTGACCGTGGGGGTCGTCCAGATGAGAGTAGAGGATCTTTTCAGCGTATGTCAGGGGGCGTTTGAGACGCGCTCGAACAATTTCCAGGTTCTCAGCCATCTTCCTACATTATTCAATGTTCCGTCAGCTATCAGGCATCCTGGAGCGGGCCCTCATTTGGTACCAGCATTCCCCCCATGGGGAATGCATGCCCGGAGAAATGGCACCATAGTATTGGGGCTATGAATCTACAGTGAAGAGGGCAAACTGGCAAGAGATCCATACTTGTAGTTGATGTAATTACCCTTAACACGTCAATTGTTAGCAGTTGCAATTTTGCTGGTTCGCTTCCATTTTGCCGTCTATATCCAAGGTCTGGCTCACCTTCTCCCAATTTGTCATTTCGACTTTCTTGTCAAGGTAAGAATAATCATTGACGGTGGCCATACCGCGCGCTCCGAGTAGCTGGAGGAAGACGAAGAGTCAGCCATGTCCATTCTGATTGTATTCCGGTTCCCGCGTGCCATCAGCGCTGGGATACAATGCGGAGCCAAACAATTGCTGGAAGGGGACGCTCACGAGGCGGGATTTAGTGGCCTGGAGATCCATTGTTAGCGAAGTACTCCTGAGGGAACAACACGGCGCTTCAATCACCAGACGTCGAGCACACTGGTGGGAAGGTGAGACATACCAAGGTGCCCACGCGCGTTGTGAGCCGAGTGGAAATCATGATGCCGGCTCTCTATTCAATTGTGAGGTACATGCAATCTCAAGCACTCACAGGAGCTTGAGCAATCCTGGGCTTAAACAACTATCAGAAAGAGGTTTGAAGGAAAAGAAGAAGAGTGGAGGTTGTGGGAGTTATGAGGAAACATCAAGACGGAGCCTGACCTTCCGCTTCTGAGATCTTGGTTAAGCAACCTGAACCTGACAACCGTGGAAAAGTACCTGTAAGTTTGGTATTACTAATTCAATACCTTTGTAATATTACTTTAAGGCACAAATTTAGCTCATCATATGAACCTCGGCTATGGCTGATATTTGTTCTGGTATGCTATGTGACCTTACGATACGTGCCGCGCTTGGGAGCGGAGGGTGGAGGACGCATGTGTCAACAATGAGGTCAATACCGTATTGTGATTTGCAGAGAGCTCGCACTAACAAATTTTTTGCTGGCCTGCAGGCCAGAGTTGAAAATCCCCGTTCTATCACTGGTTGGAGAGCTTCCACTTGTCCGTGGCAATTCGATGACATCGTTTGGCGCTTGGGGTGCAACCACGCCAATCACAGTGAAGGTATTTTTGGATGACAACCGAACCCAGGAAGAAATTCGGCATTTGGCACACAGAGGACAATGCTTCTGGTCGATATCCTTTAAGTCCCAAGTCAAAAGCACGACAACTGCCTAGCTTTTTTGTTATGCTTTTCGTTTGGCTGAGAAACACTATCACTCTTCTACTGTTTAGTGCTGTGTAAAGACCGTCTACTGCATAGTCTTGACATGGAGAGAGCGAGCAGTCCCTTACCTCATAAGATACCGCGGTACATAGGCCGCGGGAAGCCGTCAACCACGGCAATCGGAAAATTATTGTTCCTGCTAACGTGGAATCGCTTGTTCACGTGCCCACTTGTATGAACGATTTGAGCAAAAAATCCGGCTTGGTTAGCCGAGTACTAGTAATTAAAGAGCGTTATTTTTTTTGGTAATAACAATCAATATGGGCGCAGTTCGAAGAATCAAGACGAAGCGACGTACGAGGTATGCTTCAAGTCTCTTCTGCGGCTACGGCTCACTTGCACCCTGACAACTAACACTCCTGTTCGTAGGGACTACGACCAGGTTCGTGCGGATATCGAGTCTCCAAAACACCTTGCTCAATACAAGGCTACAAAAGCGGATGAAGACCTTCCTGGCTTGGGCCAATTCTACTGTGTAGAATGCGCCAAATGGTTTGAAAGCGAATACAATTTAAATGCGCATCGCAAGGGAAAGAACCACAAGCGAAGGTTTGTCACAGTCATGTATTGGTCAAGTCTGGTCACCAGTTTCGCATTGTTTACTGAGATGCGCTTCCTTTTCTAGGCTCCGCTTGTTGCGTGAAGAACCACATTCGCAAAAGATTGCCGAAGCCGCTATTGGATTGACCACCGACAACGGCAAACGGGAGGTTCCTATGGCCGAAACAAGTCAGGTCTGAAAGCGCATATTCCTCAGTATCATCTATACAATCTCAAGCCCGTACGGATATGAACATGGCCGAACAATAGGAGTTCTCTACACGACCATTTCTTTCACAACCCCGAGGAACTCACGGCCAGTTATGTGATGGTTGACCCGTCAAGTGTCTGACCCAGCAATGCTCGCACAATCCAGCTTCGATGACATATACTTGGGAGACCTAGTTCCTGTGAGATGCCTTGCCCCCCAATGCTGAGCTGCTTGCGAGCAAAACCGAAGGCTGCTTGATTGAGTGTTCGACAAAGAGTGTTCTACAACTTGTAGAGACTTTCAAGAAAAGACAATTGGTCTAATTGGTTTATTTTCAACTCTATCTCTGGCTCTAGTTCAGGAGTGTCGGCAAACGGAAACTTCAATAATACTGCACAACACGATTTCTTCATCATGTACTCCTACTTGCTGAGTGCTTTCATTATCCATTCGTACGTTGCCCACTGATGCAGTTAGCGTGTGAATCCACAAAAACGATCCAGGCAGGCATACCTGTACAGCATTTACTATAAATGCCCGCAAGCTGCAGACTCCCAGCCCACGATAAAATACACTTAGACCCTCTGACCTAAAAGCCTCTTTCGTGATTTCCCACGAGTTTAAAAGCCGGTATGCATTTGGTGTTGGGTGTAACAAAGCCTGCTGATCAGGGATTGCATGGGGCTGCGGTGACGAGCTAGGAAGTTTCTGCGCCTGCAGCCTGGTCTTGATAACATCAAGCGGAAAAACGGAAGCCCATGTGACAATTCCTGCGATCCCCCCACCGCAAAGTATTTTTGCCGCCTCTTGGTGCTGGCTTTCGTGCTCTGTGGTCATGAGCCTTTTGCACAACTCGTAAGACCAGAAGCTGTCGATAATGTCGACTCTTAGTATCGATGCATTAAGAGAGTGCTGGTCCGATTGAACGGTGGGTAAGCGAGGGCCTCATACTAGAAACCATAGCCGATTGAATCCCTGAGACTTGTAACCACGCCACCGAAATATAAGCCCCTAGGACCTTGCGATTTCCAAATTTCCTTTGCTACTCTCCATGACGAGACGGAATGGTGAAAACTGAGCTGCGCTCGACATTTGACAAGCTCAGTTGGGCTGGAGACCACCCAGCTCGCAAGCCCGCCCACAGCGCCTGCTATCCATACCTGATGCAGCGGAACTCCGACGGGATTCGTGGGATCAGTCACGGAAGGGGAGAAATAGAGTAGTGTACGGTTGTATGCGACAAATAGCAGCGCATTGAGCGCGCCGTATCCAAGAATCGGGGCAGCGGCACCTGTACGAAAATATCAGCATTCGGACGAAGCACCGATCAGCCTGGCGCTCGTGGTAGTCGACTAGAGCTTACCTTTCGCAAGAGAACTTGAGTTCTCAAAGTGGTTCCTGAAACGCCGCGGGGTGACGGTCTCAGCCAACGCCGTGTTAGACGCTTGCAGACGGACTTTGAGAATGTCCAAGGGATTGCCAATGACTATACCAATGGCTCCGCTCAGATAGCCAGCCCAAAAATCGTTGGACATTGGTTACACCGGCCGTTTCTGAAACCGTTGGTATCGCCATTCCCGGTTGTCAGACATTGTTTCCCGGTCCCTCTCGTTTCTCTTTACCACGCGAATTTGCGGGGTGAGGGTCAAACTCCCAGAGGGGAAAACCGGAAGTCGGAGAAAGGATAAATCCACAAAACATCTTCCTTTCCCGATCAGCATATTTGACGTCAAAAATGAAATCTCTACATAAGTAATCAGTCAAATCAGCAAAATATAAAATAAAAATTTAACATCTCGAGTCTTTCTCAATTCATCTCCTGGTGTAGCGTCTAGCTTCCTTAAATTGGTTCCCAGTGGGGAAATTTGCTCCAGATAGAAGGGACAAAGAACGGAAGGTGAAAGCATTTTCAGGAGACTTGATATCACATCAGGTAGTGTAGCATCACAAGCCCATCCGCTTAAATTGGAATGATATGGCGACGTGCTACTTACACCGGCCACGCCACCGCCTACGGAAGCTGATGAGGAATCAAGAGTGAGTAGGTGTTGGGAAGACTCAAGGGCCAGGGCGGCTCCATGTTGAGTGACCAGCTCAATGAGCGTCACGCGAGGTAACTCTCCATATTTTCCTGGAATCAGACATTCAATCTCAAAGGTGCTGTGCACCATTTCTCCGACTCTCGATGTCAAAGCCTGTTCGTCACGTGAACTCGTGGCGATTTGGCGATTTGTCAAGGCAGAAACGCGTGACGAAGAGAGAAAACAACGCGTCGAAGTTCCCTAAACAACCAAGCAGCCAAAACTGTTTGACCGCAGGCGCTTTTTTTGGAACTGGCATTTAGGGTAAATATCTGGGTAGATTGGGACTTCTCTGGTTTCATCGGGTTCTAAGCTCATGTAAGGCCTTTCATTTCATAACTGTTTCAACCAAACACTAAAGGACTTTTGAAGGCACCGACCGAAGCCTACCGCAGCGGGAGGATCAGTTTCCTCAGCGAAACCTGCACGGCTCTACGCTCCCTCAGATAAGGCATTAGAACGACTTAGCAAACCCTTCAAATGTCCCGGATCCGCCACCCCAGCGCGAAACGCCGAGTACCCAGCAAGGAAGAGGCGCAAAGTTAACTACGCTGGAGCTGATGACAGCGTCGACGACCCTAACTCGGCATGGACCAATGAGGAACGCCTCGCTCTAGCGAATCGCGATATTAATAAATTCGGCGTGTTTAAAGTGAAAGACAGAGAAACCATTTTCAAAAAGCGCTTCTCTGTTCCTTTGATCGATAAGAACGCAGGGGGCTACAGCCCTGGACGGCCAGCGCCGGTGTTGGGGATGCGGCAGGGTGCCACGTTTGTAATAAAGCCCCTTCATGATCCTAGTGGAGAATTTGCTATTGTTCTTTATGATCCAACTGTGGACGACAAGCCCAAAGAGACGAAGTCGGACGAAAACGAAAGAGGGGCGGACAAACCAGCCACGTTGGATCGACCATTGGTGCATAAGAGTTTGGCAGAAATACTTGGGATAAAAAAGAAAGTGGAAGAGCGCCCAAAGGTGCCTGTTGTCATCGATCCTAAACTTGCCAAAATACTTCGACCGCATCAGGTTGAGGGTGTGAAGGTTCGTACAGCCCGTTGAATACCCGGGGTTACAAATACTGACAGTTTCCAGTTTCTTTACCGTTGTACCACTGGCCTGGTTGATGAGAATGCGCACGGCTGTATTATGGCTGATGAAATGGGGCTTGGAAAAACAGTAAGAAGTCATCCCCTTCGACACTTGTGCTCATGCTTATGATGGTAGCTCCAATGTATTACTCTGTTATGGACGCTTCTTAAGCAGTCCCCAGAAGCTGGAAAGCCCACCATTCAGAAGTGTATCATTGCTTGTCCGTCTACGCTGGTAACAAACTGGGCAAACGAACTTGGTACGTTCACAGCGATGGAAATTTAGTGGAACTGGAAAGGGCTTACTGGTTGCAGTTAAATGGTTGGGGAAGGATGCTCTGACTCCCTTTACCGTTGACGGGAAGGCTCCTAAAGCAGAGCTCGTATCCCAGCTTCGGCAGTGGGCTATTGCTTCTGGCCGTTCGATTGTTCGACCCGTTCTAATCATATCATACGAATCTCTGAGGCTCAACGTAGAGGAGCTGAAAGATACGCCAATTGGCCTGCTTTTGTGTGACGAAGGTCATCGACTGAAGAACGGAGACAGTCAAACTTTCACTGCCCTAAACAGTTTGAAAGTCGATCGTCGCGTTATCCTTTCAGGCACGCCGATTCAGAACGACTTGACGGAATATTTCTCCCTTCTTAATTTTGCGAATCCCAACATGCTCGGAAGCAGAAACGAATTCCATAAGAAATATGAAATGCCAATTCTTCGAGGTCGAGATGCTGCTGGAACGGATGAAGACCGGAAAATAGGCGATGAGCGTATCGCGGAGCTTCTTGCTATTGTCAACAAGTTCATCATCCGCCGTACCAATGATATCCTCTCTAAATATCTACCGGTAAAATACGAACATGTCGTGTTTTGCAATCTAGCGCCATTCCAAGTCGACCTCTACAATCACTTTATTCAAAGTCCGGACATCAAAAGCTTGCTCAGAGGCAAGGGAAGCCAGCCGCTGAAAGCCATCGGTATTCTAAAGAAGCTTTGCAATCATCCTGATCTTCTCGACCTGGCCACCGATCTACCAGGGAGTGAGGCATGCTACCCCGATGATTACATACCTCCGGCCGCTCGTGGGCGGGATCGCGATATTAAGACCTGGTATTCGGGCAAGATGATGGTGTTAGACAGAATGCTTGCGCGAATACGACAGGATACCAACGACAAAATTGTCCTGATTAGCAATTACACGCAGACGTTGGATCTCTTTGAGAGACTTTGCAGGGTCAGAGGGTATGGATGTCTCCGGCTTGACGGAACAATGAATGTGAAGAAACGCCAGAGATTAGTGGATAGATTTAATGACCCGCAAGGGGAAGAATTTGTGTTTTTGCTTAGTAGCAAAGCCGGAGGTTGTGGTATCAACCTAATAGGAGCAAACCGTCTTGTTCTATTCGACCCTGATTGGAACCCAGCGGCAGATCAACAGGCGCTCGCACGAGTTTGGCGTGATGGGCAGAAGAAAGATTGTTTTGTGTATCGATTCATCGCAACAGGCACGATTGAAGAGAAAATCTTCCAGAGGCAGTCTCATAAACAGTCCCTTTCATCTTGTGTGGTGGACTCTGCTGAAGATGTTGAACGGCACTTCAGTCTGGACTCTCTTCGAGAGCTCTTTGAGTTCAAGCCAGGAACCACAAGCGATACTCACGATACCTTCAAATGCAAGCGATGTCGGCCGGACGGAACTCAACACATCAAAGCGCCAGCAATGCTGTATGGCGACACGAGCACATGGAATCATTTCGTCAACTCAGGAGACAATGGACCAATGGCCAAGATCCAAGATCTACTTTTGAGGCAGGAGACGTTAGAGAAGGACGTCAGTGCTGTGTTTCAGTATATCAGCCATTAGAAGGCAACTTGGAGCTCTGTCAGGCATGAGTTTGACGCAGCGTCTTCGGACTAGTCATTGTACGTTGTTTATGCTCATATTTCATAGAGATCTCATATACATGTCACATAATGTCGTGTATTTAGCGCCAGAATCCTTCAAATGTCAACGAAGTAGGAAGTAGGAGGATACGGAGTAGATTCAATCAAAATCCTTGATAAGAGACGAATTGTCAATGGTGATTAGATTACATAAGCGATTTAAACATGCAACGCTCCGCAAATACGTCACAAGAGAGCTTGGAGATGGACGAGGTGTCACCACATGGCATAACACATGGCACATAATATTGATTCCATGCAGTCACAGCCTTAACGAGCTTGCAGCATTTTCCTTGGAATTCTAAGCGGTGCTTGCCTCAGAACGAAAAGTGGTTCGGATTGGTCCTCTCTCTGACTGCTTGCTGCACATTTTCAAAATTCAGCCTCTGTCTCAGCTCACCGCACTTTTCACTTAGCATACCACCACCTGGATTTCGACAACATGGTGATACCTGTTGACGACTGAACTTGTGATACAACCTATTCATCATGACCACAGTTCCTGTGGATCCAGCAATTCAGCGCCTCCTGAATGACAAGCTCTACGATAAGAGAAAGCAAGGTGCACTAGAGTAAGGATCTCTCATAACACGCAATCAACCATTGCCCGGTGCAAGCACTAACGATGAACTAACTAGGCTTGAAAAAGTTATCCGAGATGCAGTGGCAAAGGGGGACAATGCGAAGGTCAAAGCGATCGTTGATCATCTCTGTCACGAATACGCCTATGCCGTACACCAGCCTCATGCCCGAAATGGGGGGTTGATCGGCCTTGCGGCTACTTCAATTGCTTTGGGATCGGTATGCTGGCACTCAGCTAGTTCAATGTGCGAGCCGGAACCGATTAAACTTACAGAGCTACACAGGACGAGGTTGCCGCCTACCTCACCCAAATTGTCCCCCCTGTCCTTGCCTGCTTCACCGATCAAGATGCCCGAGTCAGATACTACGCGTGCGAGAGCATGTACAATATCGCAAAGGTTGCAAAGGGGGAAATACTCGTCTACTTCAATGACATATTCGACGCTCTGTGTAAGGTGGGCTCACCATGCGTTCTATCTTAACACCCAAATTCTTCAAGCAGAGGTTTAATCGTATAACTCTAGTTGGCTTCGGACTCAGAATTATCGGTGAAGAATGGTGCAGAACTGCTCGATCGTTTAGTTAAAGATATCGTTGCCGAATCAGCTGCATCTTATGTCTCTGTTCTGGAGGTTTCAGCTAAAGGCAATGACAGCGCCGAGGATGAGCTTGCCGATCTTCCTACTGCGTTCTCTCTCGAAAAATTCATTCCCCTCCTCCAAGAGCGGATTCATGTTATTAATCCGTTCACACGCACTTTCTTAGTCTCGTGGTTGACTCTGCTGGATACCATTCCGGACTTGGAGCTTGTAGCATATTTACCTGCCTTCCTGGGGGGATTATTTAAGTTCCTCAGTGACCCAAACAAAGACGTTCATACATCTACCCAAACGCTGCTTGAGAGATTTCTTGGTGAGATAAAGCGGATTGCGAGAGTCAAGAAAGGCATTGCAGAGAGCCGACGCGATCAAGAGAGCCGCAAGTCCAAGCAATCAGCATCAAGTGTGGATTCTGAGTTTGTTGATGCCAACGAACCAAGTGATAATGCCATCGCGGATTCAGAATCTGGGACCGCCAATGAAGACCACCCGGTCCATATATACGGCGACTACGTTCCGGGACAGGATTTGCACGTTGACCACCCGAAGATCTTGGAGATACTTGTCGGCTTTGTTAATACGGCCTTCGGTATGCTCTGTTGCATTTTTATGTAATTCAAGACACTAACAGTTGCAACAGAGGAAGAGATACAGTTGACAGCTCTTCGCTGGATCGACACCTTCTTCGAAATCAGCCCCGAGGACATCCTTCAATTTGTTCCACGTCTACTTTCCCAAGTACTTCCAGCGCTCTCTAGTGGCTCGGATCAAGTACGACAAGCTGCAAACCGAGTCAACAATTCGCTTATGCAATATATCGTGTCATTAGCAGACGATACGACTAAAGATGAGGCAGGGGCGAACCAACCAACTAAATTATCGACGGTTAACCCCAAGGACACAGAAGAACGAAGGTCATCGAACCCTGTCGGGACGAAATCTGGTCCCGCGAATAATGACGCCCGTAAGCAGAGTTCACGGCCAGAATCAAGAGTCGCACTTACCCCAAGGACAACCTCTCCGTCCTCCCTACCTACGTCAGGCCTGGATTACGCAGCTGCAGTGAGCGCATTAACCCTCCAATTTCTCAATGAGAACGAGGCTACGAGAGTTGCCGCTCTCGCTTGGCTCATAATGCTCCACAGGAAAGCGCCTCGAAAAGTTCTAGCATTTCACGACGGAACGTTCCCTGCTCTCCTCAAGACTCTGTCGGACCCTGCAGAAGCTGTCGTTACGCGTGATCTACAACTTCTTTCCCAAATTTCAAGGAACAGCGAAGATAGTTACTTCACTTCTTTTATGGAGAACTTGCTACAGCTATTTTCGACGGATCGTAAGCTGCTCGAGGTTCGCGGCAACCTCATCATAAGACAACTCTGCATGAATCTTAGCCCTGAACGCATTTATAGAAAACTGGCAGACTGTCTTGAGAAGGAAGAAGTAAGTTTATTTGTGGAACTTTGCTTTGCAGAGCTAACGCACTGAACCTGCTTTAGGATATCGAGTTTGCCAGTATCATGGTACAGAATCTGAACAATAACCTCATCACAGCTCCTGAGTTGGCGGATCTCAGGAAAAGGCTGAGAAATCTAGAGTCGAAGGTTTGGTCCCGACAACTTGATAGTCCAACGTAGGCGTCTTGACTAATTGCTTGGTATATCAGGAGGGCCAAACATTTTTTGTGGCACTTTTCAAATCTTGGTGCCATAATGCCGTGGCGACATTTTCTCTTTGCCTACTGGCTCAGGCGTACGAGCAGGCGTATAACCTTCTCCAGATATTGTAAGTTGAGAGAACACTGTCTTCTGATAGGATGACCTCGAGTGCTTATGATCTGTAGTGCTGAACTCGAGATGACCGTAAATATGCTGATTCAAATCGACAAGCTCGTCCAGTTATTAGAATCTCCCGTTTTTACATGTGAGTCATCAAGTCGGCTATTCCGATGGGTGAGTTCTATTGACTCTGACTGTTGTTCCGATAGATCTCCGTCTTCAGCTTTTGGAACCTGAAAGGTATCCATATCTCTACAAATGTCTCTATGGCGTCCTCATGCTTCTTCCCCAGAGCTCTGCATTTGCAGCTCTGAAGAATCGTCTTAACAGCGTAAGCAATATTGGCTTGCTTCATACACCTAGACCGTACGTATTCCCACACCCAAGACTGCTATTGCATCTGTCCCTATGCTCCTTACTTTGCGCATTATGTGCTGCTTCCCGTCTTCCATTCCACCCTGAATCAGGCCACCTGTAGTTCATGTCTAATCTTTCCTGTCAACTCAGCTCCGGGACAAATTCCCCTTCGATCGTCTACGAACGCCCAGGAGGACGCCTGAAAAACAGAGACGAAACAGGCATTCGCTGGGCCGAATTATTGGATAAATTTAAATCGGTCCAAGAGAGGTCCAGACGCTCGCGACGCGGATCAACGCAACAAAAGGACGTTGACTTGGACAAAAGTGATGCTCCATATCCCGCTGCTGCTCTCGTCCCGCCAGGCATGAATCTCAATGGCGAAAAGGACAAAAACCCTTCCGGCATCCCTGGCACAAGTAATGGAAGCGGTCATGTCGCAGGCGCGGGGCGATCTGGCCCGGATGCTACCAACGCAGCGACCAAAACTCCAACGCAGAAGTCGAAATCTTCATTGGGGAATCTTGGACGCCTTGGCAGCATCGGCCAGAGGAGGTTGAAGAAATAATGTGTTTACGTAGTTATGAATCACGCATTGCTTGTCTCGAAGAGAAACGGAAAGAATTTGAATGGCCTGTTTGTTCTGTTTTGTCTGGTGTTGTGAGCGTCATTGTCTCATTCATCTCAGCCGGTCAAATACCCTTAGTTGCCATGATGTTGCCCCTTCCAACCGATTACCGTATTTACGAAAACTCGTTGCGTTTGCGGGAGTTATCTCCTATTCGAATGTTACGATGCGTCCGATGGGCCTGTATATAAAAGGAGTCGATACATATGACCAGCACGGACCCAAAGGATAATTCTAGCTAATGAAATGAGGGAAACATCAAATTGATCTAGTGGATTACGCCGACATTCTGACGTAGCATAGCTATATATATGGAAGTTAAATTGCTATGGTGAGTGCCCATCAGCAATGCACTGGCCAAAAAACTCCAATGCGATTGTCATGTCACAAGTGATCGATCTATAAGTCTAAAGAATATGATAACGGGAAAATGGCCGTAGAAGAAAGCAACATTTAGGCAATTTGGGGTTCACTTCACATGAACCAGACAAGAGAACGTATCCGTAGAACGTGGCGTGCATCCGATATATAACTTTTTTTTTCTCGCAGACATTGCAACTCTTTTTGTCTTTCTGCCAATCCGCCAGAGGACTTTCTAAGTCCTTTCTTTATTAAGTTTTCGATTTTGTTCAAACAGATGACGTCGTCCATTCATCGTTTAAAGCTGCCCCACTTGCTCGTGTGAGATCGCCATATAGATCCCGTGGAATACTTCGACACTGTGGCGGTTGATGTCGTGGGGGACGAGCCAGTGCTGTTGGGATAAACATACTCTCCGTCGACGTATAGAGCACCTGTTGAAAATGTGTTCCGGTGCCTCCGTCGAGCATAGCGCTGTTCAAGTCGGTATAGTTCAAGTTCTCGAAGAATCGGTCAAGTTAGTGGTGTGTAACGAAAAAATACAGATCAGGATGCATAGTTTTCAACAAGGGGCAGATCACGACGTGAGGACATTGGCAGAGAAGAGTGATGTGCGAGCGATACAAGTCTCCTTCTCATGGTACGTACTTGCTTGTAACTTGTCAAGAAGACCCATTTTGAGGCGTGTCCACCGATGACACTTGACTGTTGTTTATTGCGACGATTATCCGGCCGTCGTTGTCTTCAGTTCGCGGGCGAATAAAGGAATTCCGGAAGGAACTGTTGGTCTGAGGATCCCAAAGGACGGTTCCAGCCCGGCTGGAGAGGTCTGTTGGGCGGGTAAGATCTGATCGTGGTTTCTGGTACAAAGTATGCCAAGTATGCCAAATTTATGTGTGTTCCAAAAAGAAAAAGAGTGTGTGATGTAGTGTATTGGAATCCTGGTAGATACGCAAATCGACGGTTTCAGGCTGTTGTCAGATCGCGACGGTCATCAGAAGGGGAAGGATCGGCTAATCGAATGCGTGAATGGAGTACTCTGTAGCTAATCCTCTTCAAAGTTAGCGACATCAAGTGTAGCAGTCGGATGAGCAGGGGCCATGGCATTGCAATAGTGCGCATTGTAGATGACGCCCTGGCAAGAACAAGGACGGAGAGATGGATGGAAAATGGGAGATGCACGAGCGAGAGACATTGTTCGCCAACAATGGGAAGAATCGTACCCAAGCAAATATATATATTAGCCTGCAAGCCAGGATCCGGTTCACACGCACTACAGGTCAGGAGAGTTGTGACTGTGATACCAATGGGTGTGCAGAGAGTCTGTGACGCTTGGGGTTTGTTGGATCTTGTACTGTCAGGATGAGACAGGGAGTCGAGCGAGAGACGCAATTCCTTAGTTATGAAGAAAAGAGTGGATTAGATAACCGGAGATTCAGATGCCGGTTAAATGAGAGACTAACAGCGTTACTCGGGTCGGACGCTGCTTGAGACCGTGGTTTGAGGGGGGTGGGAGGAGGAAGAATGATCGGATTGAGGAGAAGCGGGATGGTTGCCGAGTAAGGCCCAATGACAACCACATCTGGAGGTTAACCTTAATTGGTTCCTGGATCGGTTGAAGTCCATGGATGTCACCTTACGACTTCACTCCCTCTACATAGTATGTACTTATGGCTATAATTATTATTATTATTTTATTGTATTCCGTATTATTGCCGCACTATTTCTGTCATGATCATTGACATGCGCGTCATCTTGTCGGTTTCCTAAATCAAAATACTTTGAACAAGACATCTGGAGTCACCAGTTCACAAAAACAGGGACGCGCGCCTTCTCTCTTGCCTCACTTCCCCCCCTTTTACACGACGATTGCCTGCATTTCGCTAGCTGTTTCTAGCGTGCTTCGATGAAGGCTAAAAGCTCGGCACGAACGAATGGTACAGGACCGGCCCCGTTGACGGCCCACCGAGTCAGGGGCGCGAAAGTCTGAGGTATGGGTACCATCGCCAATAATGAGAGAGTCGGGGGAGGAATCCTTTCGCGGTTGAGGACTCGAAAAGCCGTCTATCCTGTCGTCAACACAATTTTGCAACATAAGACGGAATGATACTCTGAGCAAAGAGTGAAAAAGCTGAATCGGCCATTCTGTGACTGGTGTCTATGTTCTCGGCAGCTATATATTTACGCTCTTGCATACAGAGAAGCTATCGAGATCACATCTCTTCTCTTGAGCCAATTATCCCGCCAAAATTGAACCCGCTTCGCGCTTTTCAGAAAATTGGGGCGAAACTGAAAAATCTCAAAATGATGATCAAACATAAAAAAAAGTAACCAATAAGGGCGACTGATTTTGGTTCAAGACGTCGAAGGCTTCTGCCCTTCCTCCTTGCCGTCCTTCTGATCTTGCTTTTCCACCTGCTCCTCCAGGTTCTCCAGTTCAATCTTGCGCTCCAGATCAACATCCTGAGCGAGGGACGTCTCTTGTGCTGCGCGGCAAGTTCTGTCAGCAGACGAAAACAAAGACACTGTGCAGAAAGGCATATCGAAGAGACTTCGATGTAGTCTATGGTTGGTCAATGACGGAAGGGCGAGCTTACCACTCCATAATTCGGCGTAGACACCGCCTTGATCGATCAGACTGTGGTGGTTTCCGCTTTCTACAACCTTGCCGTCTTTCAAAACCAGAATCTGATCGCTATCGTAGATGGTGCGAAGCCGATGCGCCACAAAGACACTCGTTCGTTCCTTTTCCTTGAGGATGCTGTTGATGTTTTGGAGTAGCGCTTGCTCAGTGTACGTATCCAGCGCCGAAGTCTTTTTTCCGAGGGGGTGGGAGGTATCGTTAGATCAAAGTCCGTTCTCATCACTCAACCCTGTGCGATAGGAAATGGTCGGTACTCACCGCTTCGTCAAAGAAGAGCAAAGGGGGGTCTTTGAGAATAAGTCGAGAAATTGCTAATCTCTGTTTCTCTCCACCAGATATCATCATCCCGCGCTCTCCAACGGGCGTGTCGTATCCAGCCGGCAACCGCTCAATCAGTTCGTGAATGTGAGCTCTCTGGGCTGCTCTTCTAACCTCCTCTGGTGTCGCGTCAATTCTTCCGTAACGAATGTTGTGCTCGATCGTGTTGTTGAACAACGGTGTATCCTGAGGGACGACACCAATCGCCCGTCTGAGACTGTCTAGACTCACGTCCCGGATATCCTGGCCGTCAATCAAAATGCGCCCTTCTTGCACATCATAGAACCGGAAGAGCAACCGCAGAATGGTCGACTTGCCGCAACCACTGGGACCTACGATCGCAAACTTCTGGCCGGCAGGAATGGTAAAACTGACGTTTTTGAGAATTGGGCGCTCGGGATGGTAGCCAAACGTGACGTTCTCGAATCGAATTTCACCGCCACGAGTAAGCTGCAAAGGCTTCGCGCTAGGAACGTCCTTGATCTTCACATTTACCTTTTGAAGATTGAACAGGGTCTCCATGTCGAGCAGGGACTGTCTGAGTTCTCGATACACTGAACCTAGAAAGTTCAGGGGTACTGAGAGTTGGAAGACAAGCTGGTTAACCATCACCAAATCCCCAACGGTTAACGACCCAGTGGCCACCCCGTTCGCAGCGAGGTACATCATGGCTGCTAGCGCACTGGAAAATATCATGTTTTGACCAGAGTTAAGGAACGCGAGGGACGTGGTGACCTTAATCGAGGCTGACTGGTACGCTTCTAGAGCTTTATCGTACCGCGCAACCTCAAATTTTTCGTTGTTGAAATATTTTACAGCCTCGTAGTTGATTAGGGAATCAACTGCGACAGTCGCACCTCGATTGTCAGCAGCATTTGCCTGCTTCCGGAACTTTGTGCGCCACGCAGTTGTCATAATCGTAAATGCAGTATACGCCAACATAGTCGCAGCTGTGATGGCAGCAAATTTGGGCCCATATTGGTATGTCTTGATAAGTCAGCCTCGTACATTCAATGTATATCATATGAGAAGTCGCACGAACCAGGATGCCGCAAACCATGGAGATTTCCAATGCTGTAGGGAAGACGTGGAAAACCATGGATGTGAGTAAAAAACTTATTCCTTTTGTGCCTCTATCGATGGCACGGGTCAGTCCTCCAGTTTGGCGACTCAGGTGGAAGTTTAGATCCAATCGAAGTAGATGTTCAAACACATTCCGGGCAACTTTTCGAATGGCCTTTTGCGCGACACTTGCGAATACAGCATTTCGCATTTCTTGGAATAAAGTGGCCCCTATTCTTGTTGTACCATCTATGGAGCAATTGCATATCAATAACGGTTCGTCTTGCCTCACGACAGATCGACTTACAAGCAATGATCATAGACCCTGCAACCGTCCACGCTGTTCCGCCAACAGCCGCAAAATCAATGTTCATTGAATCGACGATACTCTTGAAATAAAACGGGACTTCGACATTCAGGATCTAACAATTGGTAAGCATACAATCTCCTTCAGAGTCAAGGGGACTCCAGCGATGCTCCAACCTTTCCTCCCACCAAAAGAGAGAGCGCAGCACCAACTCGAACTTTCGTGCCCCAGTCGCCCTAAGATCCACCAAAATCTTGTAAGCGGGCCAGCTTATCTAACGGATTTTAGATGCCTCACTTTCGGCCAGAGATATTGCACCATCTCTTTCATGATAGCCCAGTCGACTCTTCTTTGCTCTTTTCTAGAGATACTAGCTTCATCGAGGAGGTCCGGTTTCTGATTGACCTTTGCATTTCCTGCAGAAGTGGCTGCCGGTGTTGTAGGCATGGCTGCGGCATTCTTAGGACGAGACTCAGCCGCAGCGCTAGTTGTTTGTTTTTCCAGCGATTTGTCTGCTGCTGGCTGATCAGTAGTCGCCTGCTTCTTGAAGCTCCTCCCGGCTGTAAATATCGGGACCTGCCCTCCATGCCCACACAAAATAGGACTTGTCCTATACGGGAATGTAGAGCGAACCAGGAGAGGACTCTGACGACCCAGGCGGCATTGAAGCCGCACCGTGGTCGCAAACATATCGTGTCAGTTACTCCTCTGGTCTGCGATCATGCAAAGTCTCCTAGCCTCCGGGTTTATCGAGAGCGCATCGTGAAGAACCAAATTTTAGGTCGTAGTAGGCAGTAGCCCTGGCGCACAGGCGGGGGAGAGATACAAGGATCAGCACAATGTTGACAGCAAGCAGATTTCGTCGGAGAGTAAGAACAGCTCCTCAACTTGGTCAGTAAGAGGTAATATATCGGGCAATCTTCCAAACGGTGCGATGAGTCGCACCGACGCTCTTATTTCTCGGAAGTCCGCCAGCACGCAATTGATGCTTGTCCCGCACTCCCGCCGTAGCTTGTTTGCACTGTTTGCCATATTTGCTTGTTCCAAACCAGGTTTGCAACCCGAAATAATCTGCCCTTGTGTTTTGAGGTGAACTGCGACATGATAGTAGACATAGCCAACTGACGATCCTTTTTCAGGCCTTTAAGCGACCGGATGTGCTCGCATGGAATCCATGAGCTTGTCGCTAAGAAGAGGCTTTAGAGCCGCTTCTTGGAATCAACGAGGGCGAGGCCTCTTCGGCACGAAGACGTGGAGATCCCTACACATCCAGCCCGCACGACCGGAGCAAGATGATGTGCTCAATGGTAGTAGTAACCTCCCAGGCTCGGAGTCGATCAGTACTGCTACCTCTCCTGGTTCGTCATAGCACATCTTCCATTACAACGCTCTCGTAACTGACATGCGAAGAATAGACGCTAGATTCGAGGTCCTCGGTGCACCGTATTCATTACTCTCCGCAACTCTCACGCCTTCTCAGAATCTATACACAAGACGAGGGACGCTCGTTGGGTTGAGCGGAAAAGCAGACAATGTATGCAATGGCAAGAGATTTTCAATCCGGTTCTTCGACCACATGCTTATATCATGAGACAGGTTGTTTCGACTCTGAGAGTGCTTGAGCCAGTTCAGAGAGCTACGTTGCAGATACCTTTTCTTTATCAAAAGGTGGGAAACCTTCCAGCCTCAGCCCAGAAGTTAATGTGTCTACTGACACAATATTTGCCTGCGTAGATATCCTCCACAAGCCCTGTTACAGTACTGCTTTCGACACGGTCTCCCACCTCCTCTTTTGCTGTCGTGCAGCTCGATGGTACCGTGGACTGGATGGTTGCCCAACGGCAGGCGCTACTAGCCTGGACAGGACATTCTATGAAAATCAAGCCTATTTTCAACAGAAAACTAGTACGTTTCGCTTTCTTCTCTCCAGCCGTCGTCTTGAAATTAACCCTAGGATCTAACTCTTGAAGAGCCTTGCGCACTGGGGTAACTCCAAAGTAACCGGCAGAGGGCTTCTTGCCCTAGTTGGGAAGGGGCAAGTTTTTTTGGTCAGTCTGAATGCCGGTGAGCAGTATATTGTTCATCCAAGGTGCTTATGCTACGCTTTTGTCATTTGGTATGATCCTTCTAATCTAACTCTCGGTTCTAGCAATGTTGTCGCATACACCATCACCTCACACCCTCCTCAACCCTACCGCTTCAAGTCGACCACTTTGAGATTTCAGATACCTAATCTGGGCCTCACGAGCTGGCTAAGTCGCTCAAACTTTATCAAAAACATGGCCGAGACAGAGACATGGAGAGGTGCGATGAGAGTATGGCACACGATCCGTACCTGGTCAAGACGAACGATTTGGGGCGATCGGGTAAGCATATATCCCTTTTAGTTTGCTTATAAACTGGCACACTAATACATGAATAGCTTTTTCTCCAGTTTGAAGGCCCGACCAAAATCCTCGTCCAAACACGTGCTTCTCGAGTCAACGATGTGTTGACCACTGAAGAAGTAAATGAGATTGCTAGTGCTCCTCCAGGCGTCACTAGAGATGCGGTGCATACCGTTGAGGAACGGACCAAAGACGTCTCCGGCACTGGACCGGCGGCTGCACCCCAAATGAAGGAAGCGAACGTCAAGCAAAGCTTTGCCACCGTTCGACGCGATGGCAAGGTGGAGTTTCAGCAGGCAGAGCCCTGAACGATTCCCGTAATAGCACCTTACACCCAACGAACACAGCACCCCCTGTTCTGTTGTTTATATCAGCGTTCTATTTAGGATAACGTGTATTATATGATTATAGAGTTTCAGACTAGGAGCATATGCCAACGTTCCCTTGAGCATAAGTGGGAATAAATCACTAAACTCGAGAAATCTGATGTCAATGAAGGATTTTAAACAGTACCGCTAGATCTTCGCTCGGCCCTGTGCTGCACTCCACTCCTCAACCCTCCTTGCACGCTTTTGGGCCAACTGCGCCTTGGTGTCTTCAACTCTTTTCCGCCATTGCAAATTCTCCTTTGGCGAATCAAGGGCAGCCAACTGCTCACGGTACGTATCTTCTTTTATCGCTCCATACACGCCAGATTCACCCAACTTGGTCAGATTGCGGGACTTAATGAGTGCCAGCGTCTCTTCCAGACCACCAGTCGCATCGATAATTCCATGCGCGAGGGCCTCCTGAGCATTGAACCTTCTGCCCTCAGTCAGAAGGTCACGCACCGCAGCGCGGTTTCCGACCTTAGTCTTGACAATGGTGACCATTGGTGTGGGTATGACGGCATTGAAATGGACTTCATTCAGGCAGAGATACCCTTTGGAAGGGTTCTGGATGCGGTAATCGTGGTGTAGCGCGGTGAAAAGTCCACCCGCATAGGCGTGCCCGTTTATCAGAGCGACGGTGGGCATGGGATATCTATCGCAAGAGTTAGTTACCACTTCATTGGAAATAAAAAATGGCCGTCGAGAGCTCGGTAGTATAGATGGATGGCAGCCCAGTAATAATTTTTTTATGGGGCGAGTCCATATGTATCCAGGGCATCCAGCAATACATACGTCAAAAGTCTCCTCCAGAGCGGATGGAGGGCGTCATCCCAGAAACCCCTGGTTTCCACAGCATGTTGCAAGTCAAGACCGTTGCTGTAGAACTTGGCGATCCCGCTTGTTGTCACTACCACCCCCCTGGGAAAACGTTCTTCGATGATATCCAAAGCCAGGGCGAAGGCTTCGAGAAACGCTGTGGTCAAGCGGTTGTCTGGAGGAGAGGTGAATGTCAGGAGATATACCTTCTCCGCTGGAGAGGTGCATTCAAAGGAACCTCCTGTTGCGATGGGGATGGAGAACAGAGACATCTTTGTGGGAAGAGGGTATTAATTAGTTTTGTAGTACTCCGTATACTAGTTCAGTCCTTGATGTTCGATGTACTCGGCCAGCTTTTCGATAGCAATTCTGACACCCAAGATACTAACCCAGTACTAAAAGTACTCGCCAGTGTCGGTGCCCGGTGGTCAATTATAAGAGTGAAGTCAGCGCATCCTGTGAATCTCGTGCAGAAGTATATCACAGTATTCGGCAAGACCGTGATTACAATATCGTAAAAATGGGGTTTTCGGCATGAGCATGGTTTCACATGTCCCTGAGACCCATTTACAAACTCTAGCTCTCCTTTAAAGCTTGTCCAGTGACTGTGTCGACCGAAGCTCTTTGTTGAAGACTAAGGGCTACATACTGCAGAGCGTTCAGCCAGTTGTTAGTGTAATTGGAATGCGATAGTCTGTACTCGGGAAATAGTGCTTTACGAGTCGGACCGGAAGCTGATTAGATCGGCTAGAGTCGATCATACGAAGTGACTGGCTTGTTAGGTGGAAAGGGAAACTACATAATAGAGCTAGGCAAGCAAGCTGCGAGAAGATTTACCGCGACTCTCAGCACAAGAGTGTCCCCAATTTTCATTCTTGGTCACAGGGTTGTTTTTCTCATTCGTATCTAAAACCCGCTCTTTCAACGGTGAGGTCATTCGAAATTGGCGGTCACTGGCACTGCCCCATTGTCAGAACACCACCAGTCGTACGATGCCAGTATATCTTAAGTGAACGCTAGTAGATATCACTGGAAACGATTGTCTAGCTGACTCTGTTGGGATGCGGGGACAGGGAAACCCGGCCTGGCACGTACTTGGGCCGAATTCAATCTGATCACCCAATTTCAAAGATATCTTCAGTTGGACGTGTAATCCCGGACACAGCAGATACACTTTACTACATACTGTCTCTGCACAACGCGAGATCACAGGATAGGAATTCTCGAGGAAGCATCTGAGATGTCCAGAAATCGTGGCCATCCGCGTTTAATCGTGAAATCCCGAGGACCTTGCCAGATGTGGCGACTTTGCATAAGCAAGCGATTCCAATAACGGGTGGTTAGACTGGATTCCTGTGCGCATTTGCTATCCTAACTATGTACGCATGTTAAATCTGGATTCTGAGGATGCCAGACTCAAATGAGCTTTGCGCCTCTGCGCCCGCCAAAAAAAAAAAATCGAGAACTGGTTGCCCCGACAACTGACACAACTTCCATGTGTTTGCATCATTTATGAAGCCAGGAGGCTCCTATCCATCGACGATAAAATGCCTACAAGTCAGTCTGCGGCTTCCTGACGCTTAGCAGGGAGCATATTGATCAATATTTTGCTGTTCCTCTTTTTTTATCTCCCTTTTTTTTTGAGTTTTCCTTTTTTT
>FQSS02000645.1:19462-52522 GCA_900128795.2 Malbranchea cinnamomea | reverse complement strand
TTTATTTCACCGCCGGTCATCGTTTCTGTATAGACCTTCAGGTTCGAAGTACAGTTTCTGTTCTTTGGGCGCTCCCGAGCGGATAATAGACTAATTTGCATCGCCCTTTGTTGACGGGTTGCTTTTTTCCTGTTTGCGACATCTGATTGCAACCGTCCAGCATCATATAAAAGCAAGTGCACCTCGATCGGACCCCTTTTCTTTTCCTGGAAGACTTGGCCTGTTTCCACGCTGGGCGAGGCATTGCAAGAGCCAGGAAGAGTGTAACAAGGGAGAGCTATGAGTGTGAGAGTAGTGGCTCGTATTCGGCCACTCTTGAAGTTTGAGCGTGAAGCCGATATCATTGTCCGAACTGGATCTACACATTTTACCACGAGCAATTCCAACGACAGTACCGCACCTGCTAAGCTCGAAGAATCGACAACGCAAAATAGAAAGAGGCAAAAGGGCGGGTCAGACCTTCGCAGGGATAATATTGTGCGCATTCCCAACCCAAAAAATGAGAAGGAGGAGTATACCTTTCAGTTTAGCGCTGTATATGACGCAAATGTCGGACAGCAGGAGATATTTGACGCCGAGGGTAAGGATATCTGAAAGAGAACAGCTGACTGTGCGGCATCGTAGCTGGTCGAACTAACACGTTGAGTGTGGCCTAGTCGCACCCACAATAAAGCACCTCTTCAGTGGGTACGATGTTACCCTTTTTGCGTACGGAGTTACTGGCACAGGGAAAACACACACCATGCGTGGAGGAAAAAGTCTTGCAGATCGAGGCGTCATCCCACGTCTTTTGTCAGCAATTTTTAGGCGGAGCCGAAAAATCGAGAAAGAGACCGAGGGCGCAACCAAGATTGCAGTATTCATGAGTTATTATGAGATATACAACGATAAGATATTCGATCTCTTCGAACCACCCGAGAAGAGAACGCCCTCTGGGCTGCCGCTGAGGGATAACGGAGGCAAAACTGTGGTGGTCGGACTTTCTGAGCGACCATGCACCAGCTTGAAGGAGTTTGAAGTTCTTTATGATCAGGCGAATGCCAACCGGTCCACCTCAGCGACGAAGGTACAGGATATTCCTCAACTCCATTTCTACCATTCAGGGGCTGACTTGCCGATATTTCAACAGTTAAACGCCCACTCTTCAAGATCCCATGCTATACTATGTGTCAAACTGGTTGTTACAACGGGTGACCAAACTCGAATCAGCACAGCTTCTGCAATCGACCTAGCAGGATCTGAAGACAACCGCCGCACAGGCAACGGAAAGGAGCGAATGGTTGAATCTGCAAGTATTAATAAGAGCCTGTTCGTCCTAGCTCAATGCGTCGAGGCAATGATGAAAAAACAGCCCCGGATCCCATACCGCGAGTCCAAGATGACAAGAATATTGTCTCTCGGCCAGAACAAAGGGATCACTATTATGATTCTCAATCTTGCTCCAATCCGAGCGTATCACCTTGACACCCTCAGTTCACTCAACTTTGCTAATCGGACCAAGAAAATCGAAGTCAAAGACGTTGAGAATGAACCAACTTACAGAGTCGCGCCAAAACAAATTTCCGGAGAGCCTTCTGTCACAGGACCATCCATACAACGCCAGCCTCTGCGGCCGTTAACGGCTTCAGTGAATGCGAACATCACGATCAAGGTCAATGATTCCAGAGATGAAAAACCAACCAAAGCCTTTACCGTGTACACGGACAAAGTTACAACCAAAACGACCATGCAGACCAAGAGGGAAGAGCAACAAAAATGTCTTTCCCAAAAACGTCGGTCAGAGACACTTCTCACTGCACACTCTCGACCATCAAAACTGGCTCGCGTGGTGAATCCTGCTTGTGAATCTCTGACTACCCTTTCGGCTGCGAAAATCGAGGAATTGGTGCAGAAGAAAGTCGAAGAGATTTTGGCAGAAAAAGCAGTCAATGAGTCACAGCGCAAGGAGGACGAGCTGCTAACTAGGTCCCGAGAGATGAATGAAGAAGTCCAGCGCCGCCTTGAGGTTCTCGAGCAGCGAATCGCGGGGAAAGAGGATGCAAGGGCAGAGGGCTTATCCTATCTGGTTATGGGCAAACAACACCAACTTCAAGGGGAAGACGCATCGGCACTGAAGATGTTTCAGCTGGCACAACCATTCTTCCCAGAAAACGAAAAGCTTGCAAACAAGATTGAAATATTGAAAGAGAAATTAGCACGACGAGCAAGGCCGTTGGCCCCAAAGCCCGCTGTGGATCACCTTTTCCTAAAGCAGGAACAGCACAAAAGGCATACAAAGTCCAGGCTCCGAGTGGAACATGACAGTGACGATGACTACGATGACGAGGACATGGGATTCTCGCATCGAGTCAAGAAAGCCTCGGGTCGCAGACCGCCCACAACAACCTTTTCCAGGACCATTGGCAGGCGCATCATCGACAGTATTGATGACCAGGAGAACCATACGCCTCGTACAACACATATTCTTTCCGTTATCAACTCACGCAATGTCGAGGAGATAAAGCTACTTCGCGGCATTGGAACGAGAAAAGCAGAGGCTATCGTTAACTGCTTATGTGAAATGGACAACGAGCGTGACGCCACAAGTGAAAATCCAACTCAGGTCCGTAGCCTTGCTGAGCTGGGCAGATTGAAAGGCGTTGGAATGAAAACTGTCGAGAACATGAGAAGCAGGCTCGAGTTATAAGCGTGAACGAAGTTATTAATTTTTCTCTTTCCATTAAGGTGGGAGGTCCTCTCTGCTTTGCGGTTTACCTTTCATCCTCTCCTGAGGACTACACTTCCGTTTGGCTTGTATCCTTAGGTGCTATTCTTTCTTACCCTGGTTTGAGCGACGGCGTTTTTGGAGTAGCATTGCTTTGCTTTGGTCACCCGGTTGAAAGATGCGGCGATCTCCGGCCTCATGCACATTCCTGGCGTTCACGTTACTACTATGGTGTAGATGATTATTTGAGCTGTTTTGTCATTTTAATTTCGTACATACCAGTTTTCAGATGTCATTCCCTTAAAACCGTAAGTGAGCACTATTGCATACTATAGTGTGTTTCGCGAGAATCTCGCGTCGCTACATGGGTTTTTGCAATAATGGGTGTTCTTGGGTGAAGTTGATTGCAGTCACCATGCTACGACAGTTAATTAGTGCTTCCTCGTCACTTGCTCTTGGGCCCATGATTGGCTGAATCAGCACTGCCGATGTGCGGGCCAAAGGCCACCGTACTCCAGAACATGACATGGCCTTCCAAGACCAACTCTGGACAGAACTGAGTCGAACAGCTGGTCTCTACACCCATAAAGAACATATCAGTTCTATTTCACAGTCCAGCTGTTTACAAGACGTATAATTGCGCTATTTTGGTGAGATGCCTGCCGTCGAGTGACCGTGTTTGCTCTGGTAAGTCCTTCCCAGTACGATGTTGGCCCTCACCAAGAAGCTGATCGCAGCCTTGAAGGCATTATATCAGTACTCGATTTTGATTGCATTGTTGCACTACCTTTGCTTTACGCTTCGGACGCGCATTATATTATAATAGTACTGCATAGATCGGCCAATCGGTTGTCTCCTCGGTATGGCGGCACCACAGGGTGGTTACCCTCCACAGGGTCAACCGCAGGACACCTTTGGTCAACATCCTCAGTACAGCGAACAGGAGCAGGGTGTGCCAGGCTTCCCTCCTCAACAGCAACAGCATGCGCCGGCTTCAAGCCATGGCCACTCGCATGGTGGTAAGAAAAAGCGAGCGTATGCTGATCAGGCATTTGAATTCGGTGTTGGCGCGAATGCTGCCCTTGGTGGGCAACTACCAGCCGGAGGGGCTTATGGAGGCTACCCTGCACCGGCGCAGCCTCAGGCATTCCCACCAGCTCCCTATCCTGGCCAACAACCTGTCCAGCCGACTGCAGAGGGATTTGCACCTGCTGCACCTCTGGGTGGTTATCAACCTCCAGGACCGGGCTATCCCACCCAACCCAGCGTTTCCCAGGTCACCCAGCAGATTGCAGACATGTCTATGACGGGACGGGGTCACCAACCACAGCAATCTGCACCTCTCAATCAGCTTTACCCCACCGACCTCCTCACGCAGCCTTTCAATGTTGCGGAGCTTGATTATCCCCCGCCGCCAATCATTTTACCGCCGAATGTGAGTGCACATACTCGCGATCTTTATCTAACCTGCTCCGGAATGATATATTAACCTTTAACAGTCCAGCGTCACGCCTTCGCCCACTGCCAATTGCCCCTCTAAATATGTGCGCTCGACTCTAAATGCTGTTCCAACGACCCACTCCCTTCTCAAAAAGTCTCGCCTTCCCTTTGCCCTTGTCATTCAGCCGTACGCTTCCTTGCACGACGCCGAAGATCCGATTCCGATTGTGTCAGATCAAGTTATTTCGAGATGTCGACGGTGTCGGTCCTATATCAATCCGTTTGTGACATTTTTGGACCACGGCCATCGGTGGCGTTGCAACATGTGTAATTTGACAAATGACGTACCGCAGGCGTTTGACTGGGATGCAGCTACACAGACCGCACTGGACAGATGGCAACGGCCTGAACTTAACCATGCCGTTGTGGAGTTTGTTGCTCCTCAGGAATACATGGTCCGACCTCCACAACCATTGGTGTACCTCTTCCTAATCGACGTCAGTTACTCATCCGTTACAGCCGGATTACTGGCCACTGCTGCCCGTTGTATTCGAGAAAGCCTTGATCGGATACCCAATGCCGATCGACGTACGAGACTTGGGTTTATCGCTGTTGATTCAAGCCTCCATTACTTCACAATCCCTAGAGATGGGTCAGAAAACTCTGATCCCTCAATGCTTGTTGTCAGCGATTTAGACGAGCCATTCCTCCCTATTCCGGGCGAACTTTTCGTCACGCTGACTGAATGCCGCGAGAATATCGAGAACTTCCTTGATAAGCTGCAGGAAATGTTCCAGAATACCCAGAATGCTGGGTGCGCTATGGGAGCCGCCCTCCGCGCAGGGCACAAACTCATTGGACCGGTGGGAGGAAAATTGACAGTCCTGACTGCGTCCCTTCCAAATCTTGGCCCTGGAAGTCTTGAGATGAGAGAAGACAAGAAGGTGCTTGGTACAAGCAAAGAGAACAGCCTACTCCAGACGGGAAACAGTTTCTACAAATCATTCGCGGTCGAGTGCTCAAAGCAACAGATCTCTGTCGACATGTTCTTGTTTTCCTCTCAATACCAAGATGTTGCGTCTTTGAGCAACTTACCAAGATACACCGGTGGTCAGACATATTACTACCCCGGTTGGAATGCTGCGCGTAGTGAAGACGCGATCAAGTTTGCCAAGGAGTTTTCTGACTACTTGTCTGCGGAGATTGGCTTGGAGGCTGTTCTTCGTGTGCGGGCTACTACAGGCTTACGCATGAGCACTTTTTACGGAAACTTCTTCAACCGTAGCTCCGATCTTTGCGCATTTCCAGCATTTCCTCGTGACCAGGCGTACGTTGTCGAGGTCGCAATTGACGAAACTGTCAATAGGAATGTCGTTTGTTTGCAGACTGCGGTTCTCCACACAACCTGCAACGGTGAACGAAGAATCAGGGTCCTCACTCTAGCTCTGCCAACCACCCAATCGTTAGCTGATGTCTATGCCTCGGCGGACCAGGCGGCGATTGCGGCATACTTCAGTCACAAGGCGGTCGAACGTGTATTGAACAGTGGCTTGGAGGCAGCCCGTGACGCCCTGCAGGCCAAGATTATTGAATTGCTCTCTACCTATCGGAAGGAGTTAGCCGGTGGAAGTGTTGGAGGCGGTGGACTGCAATTCCCTGCGAATCTGCGTGGCCTCCCAATCTTGTTTTTGGCTTTGATGAAAAATGTGAGTTGGCGGTTCCTTACCGGCCTCGTGAAATTTTTTTGGTGCTGTTTTCGCTAACGCTGTGACAGCTTGGGCTCCGGAAATCCGCGCAAATACCAACAGATTTGAGATCTGCCGCTCTCTGCCTCCTTTCTACTCTTCCACTCCCACTCCTGATTCAATATATCTACCCTAAACTGTACTCACTTCACGATATGCCTGATGAAGCCGGTGTACCCGACCAGCAGACTGGGGCAATTACTCTTCCACCACCCTGCAATCTCTCGTCTGAGCGCCTCGTGTCGTATGGCTTGTACCTGATCGACGACGGCCAAACGCAGTTTCTGTGGGTCGGCCGTGACGCCGTTCCTCAGCTTCTCCTTGACGTGTTTGGGGTTCCGGATAAATCACAATTAAGAGTTGGCAAGCAGTTCCTCCCAGAGTTGGACAATGACTTCAATGAACGGGTTCGTGCCGTCATTCAGAAGACCCGGGACACACAGTCTCGAGGAGTTGGAAGCGTTATTCACCCTCATCTTTATGTTGTCAA
This sequence comes from Malbranchea cinnamomea, assembly GCA_900128795.2. NCBI lineage: Eukaryota > Fungi > Ascomycota > Eurotiomycetes > Onygenales > Malbrancheaceae > Malbranchea > Malbranchea cinnamomea. Next base: position 46,143 of record FQSS02000645.1, on the reverse strand, counting down.
GGAGGATGGAGAGCCTGGACTTCGACTGTGGGCGCAGTCATTGCTTGTTGAAGATCGCGCTGATCAGGGAGTCAGTCTGCAGCAGTGGATGGGTATCATAAGGGAGAAGGTTGGTTGACCAGCACTTCAATTTGTTTAAGCCCGCACCATGTTTGCAATGTCTGACTTGTCCTTGCTTTTTCTGGGAATGGCAATCTGACACGTGGAATGCACTGCAGGTCGTGCAATAAGGCACAATCGAACTATACTTTTCTTTGTCAATTTAAGTCCGTCGAATCACAGTATAACCATAATTCCCAAGCCCTATCGTCTGTTTTTCTTCTGTTTTCCAGCTTCTTAACTATTTCAAACACAATCTGCCCTTACTTTCCATCAAGTCTTTCCATCCGACTATCTGATCCCTGAATCTTATTTGCTTTCCTACAGAGTGTTTAAGTATAGGGGGGCCATTAGCGCTTGGTAGAAAGAAGGGTTATTCGCCAGGAATCGAATTGGGACCGGCAGCTCAGCATGATTGACAATTAGAATTACCCAAACCCGACTGCGTCTCATCATGCTTTTGTCCCAGCAAGTTGGCATGGAATGAATGTTATGCTCCAGGGAAACGGCCATTGAGGTGATATAGAGTTGCATACAAGCTGCAGGAGATCACTCGAAAGGAGGAATGCTCTGCGTACAATTTCCATTATACTTGTAAAGAAGTATTCTTGGAAATGTCTGCCAGATATCCGTACCCTTGCGAAAAGTGCCTCCTGGGTCTTGGTCGGATACCTTCCCCTCTCCGGCGGGCCGACCCAACGTCCAGGTTTGGGAAGGAGTTAACCATATATAATTAAAATTGATTAGAGTTATGACTTGGGCCTAAATATGACACATTAGGCCAAAGATGTTGGCAGCGCATACCACTACATTAGCAATGTAGCCTTAGCTCAGCTCGTCAACCTTCCCATTGATGTTCTACGAGACAGTGGACGTATCCAAGGCTCTGGTTCGTCTTTGGTGTGCCTCTTCTGTAGGCAGACTGCAAGACACACGCTAGAGGGTTGCTTCTTAACCATCCAGTGCGCTCACACACTATTCTCTGTTGTAGCTGGAGAGAAGCAGAATCCAGCCCGCGAAAGGGAGTCGAAAATGAATGCCTCGACGAGAAAGACCATGGCTGGAGCGTTGGGCTGCCCCACCTTTCTCACCATCTCGAAGATCGTCTCGGCCTCCCGCACGACCAACCCTGTTCACCCAGCTGTGGTTCTTGCTTCATTAAACGCCCTCTCCCCCTCACTGTTTTGCGACAAGTGCTGTTTGCTGAGATTCCCGGTGGAGGAAAGACCACGAGATCGAAGAAGAAGACTCATTCACTATCCGACTACTTTCGCGATCGTATCGGGCGAAGCACTGTATTTTCCCCCAGCTCTGTTCGCCCGCCTTACCCCTCAATCCAGCTGCGACACGGCGCTTAGGCGGTTGTCAAGAATTTGGTCTGATTCCATTTCGGAACTTTAGGGGCAGACCCCTCCCACGTACGCGGCGGAAATCAGGGACGTGAGGACGGACTAGTGGCCTAGTATGTTTGACATTCACTGGATGCACTTCAGGAACCCAGTCCTCACTGTGTTATTTCCTCTTCTGTGACTGAAATCAACGAGTTGGCTGTTGTGCCTCTACTGCCCATCATATGTGAACACAACCATCCTGTCAATATGCTGACCTAGTCTAGTGCTTCTGGAGTGACAGGACTTGACCTTTCCATTCGCTGGCTTGTTGGAATCCATCAGCTTTCGTCCCATCTAGTTCAAGTCTTTCTCTTGACCTGTGTCCGATCAACTCTCTGCCTTTCTACTTTTATCGTCTTTCAGCCAGTATCCCGCCCGATTCTGAACTCCTTCAATAGTCGAAGTCCGTCTTGATTTCCATACCCGGTGAGGCTGTCGCGTCCGACATCCAAACCTTCTGTCTCTGCGAGAGACTTTGAATCGCTGTCACTTTAGGAAGACTATACTTGAACACTCTGTTCCATCCTCAACAGACAGGCTACTGCTCTGGAAAACCCTACGATACTGAAGATACACGTCGTGAAGCACCAAGGAGAGGGTAAGCCATGAATACTCATATGGCTATTATGCGCATACTCTGCACCTTTTCATTATGCGCGCACACACACATGAATACTATCGTTTCCCCCCTCATAGATTCACTTTTTTGCTCTGTCATGCTCTTGTGAAAGAACACTCTTAATGCTGTCTTCTTTGCCCAGTGTTTATTGCTTTGACTGCTTCCCTTAGTTTGAGAAGTACCCATGACTTTCCATCGGTTGCTTACTGATTGGATACAAGCAATTTTCCCATGTTTTGGCAATCGACCCAATACCTTCTCTGACATAGCTTTGGTGATTGTAAACATTCCCTGTCAACCCTTTCGTTTTTCCGTCCTTGGCGTTTCTGTTCAAAACACTGGTTGTATCAAGCTGACATGAGATGATAGCGTCCCAACCCTAGAATCATGGTTCAACCAAACCAAGGCGGCTCGAGGAAGATCTCTTTCAATGTGTCCGACCAATATGACATTCAGGATGTCATTGGGGAGGGTGCTTACGGAGTTGTTTGGTCAGTATCGCGGCTGAAACTTACATTGTGGACGTGATTTTGACATAAATGTCAGCTCTGCACTCCATAAGCCTTCCGGCCAGCGAGTCGCAATTAAGAAGATTACTCCGTTCGATCACTCCATGTTCTGTCTCCGGACTCTACGTGAGATGAAGCTTTTGAGATATTTCAACCACGAGAACATCATCTCTATTCTTGATATCCAGAAACCTCGAGATTTCGAAAGTTTTACTGAAGTCTACCTCATCCAGGTACACCCCTGCTTCCCTTAACTCACACCGCCAGAAGACAGTATTCAAGGTCGCTAATGTGATTTCAGGAACTTATGGAAACAGACATGCACCGCGTCATTCGGACTCAAGAGCTGTCAGATGACCACTGCCAGTATTTTATTTACCAGACTCTACGTGCTCTAAAAGCTATGCATTCCGCTAATGTGCTTCATCGCGACCTGAAGCCCTCAAATCTGCTCCTTAATGCCAACTGCGATTTGAAAGTTTGCGACTTCGGCCTTGCACGTTCCGCTGCATCATCCGATGACAACTCCGGATTCATGACCGAATACGTTGCGACTCGTTGGTATCGTGCACCAGAAATCATGTTGACTTTCAAAGAGTACACCAAGGCAATCGATGTGTGGAGTGTTGGATGTATTCTTGCTGAGATGCTCAGCGGGAAACCGCTATTCCCTGGCAAGGATTGTACGTTTTGAACCCTTGCCAATTTTGACATAACTCCTAGAGACCTTTGCTAACTGGTAGCTTCTCAGATCATCACCAGCTGACTTTGATCCTTGACGTGTTGGGTACCCCGACCATGGAGGACTATTACAGCATCAAATCCCGTCGTGCCCGCGAGTATATTCGCTCCCTCCCATTCAAGAAGAAAATTCCTTTTAAGGTGCTCTTCCCCAAGACCTCCGACCTAGCGCTCGACTTGCTGGAGAAGCTGCTTGCTTTCAACCCTGCAAAAAGAATTACTGTCGAAGAGGCGCTTCGTCATCCTTATCTGGAGCCCTACCATGATCCCGACGATGAACCAACCGCGGACCCCATCCCAGAGGAATTCTTCGATTTTGACAAGGCAAAGGATTCCTTGAGCAAGGAACAGCTGAAAGGTGAGTGTGTTGAATTGACATCGGATTCTCATCCTAACTTTAGGCTAACATGACTTTTTCGCAGTCCTCATTTACGAAGAGATCATGCGTTAAAAAGGCACCATCGGCTCACCAGTGCTCGTTCTGTTTTGTTCCTGATTTGCACCGACCTGTCAACATTGAGCACTCCTGCTTATCCAAGAAGACTTCGAAATTGATTTAGAATGGATCGTGAAACGGTATCTATCTGTTCCCAAATATCTCCATACAGAACCGTGGAACTTTCCCAGATACCCCACGCTAGATAAATCCTCGGAGTGTCAAATAGAACGCACGGCACGGTACTGTCCTGGCGCCTGGGTCTAAAGATGACAACGCTCGTGTCTTTTCCTATTCTTCTTCGAGCCATGACCGCCTACGAATCCGACGAAATTTTTCCCTTTCTTTTTCCTCCCTTCTGCTTGATTTATACCTTTCGTTTGCCCACACACGGTCAGGATGCGCATCTGTCGATACCTTCTCTCATATGTTATCTTCCACACTAGCAGAGTTGTCAGACTTTTCCTTTTGTAATTCCACCTTAGAGAGCCAACTTGTCACCCTCCCTAATGATTTTTTCTAGACATATCGTAACACGGAGTTGCGGAATGGAGCAAGCATCTGTAAAGTTCTTTCAGTTTGACCCACAGAAAGGCAAACTGATAGGTTCTTACGCAAGATACGTGGCCGTTGAATACTACTTGAAGAATTTGTATCTTTTTAGGTGAAATAAGTTGTAAGTACGGAATGGGAATACATACTATACTTCCTATTCTTACTCTTCGAGTTTACCCCTTCTTCTTTCTCTTCTCAACCATGAAATTCTCAATTCCAGCTCCCACGCCTTCAGGAGACGGTTGTAACGCGCAAACTTGAGGCTCGATGCCGAACTTTCGAAGATGGTCACGAGTCGTGGGCCCAATGGTAGCGATATAGCAGTTCTTCTGGAACTTCCTGCCACGTCCACTTTCCAAATGTGATCTACCAGTTTCGTTGAATGGCAGGAGGTTGAGCGTCCGCAGCATTGTGTCACAGCCAGTTGGAGAGAAAACGACTATCCAAATCGCATAGTCATCCTTATAACCACCGTTACCTGCACTCTCCCCTTTCACATCGTACTTGTTTTGATAGTTACTACTATCCTCGTCATCCCAAGCACCAACGTTCTTCAACGCAGTCTCAAAATCCGCCGCAAACGACTCCATAACCCCGGTCTCATACACAATCAGCTCATCAACCTGTATCCTCTTCTCCTCTGTGAGATCTGGTGACATCAGTGTCTTGGGAATGACATCGCGATGTTGCTCACCAACAAGGAAGAGCAGCGGCAATTTGCTAGTCCTTCCTGGCTCACCATCCTGTTGTTGGGGTTCACGGGCTTGCGCCTTCCTGCGCTCATATAATTCATTGTAATGTCCAAGGATAAGGCCAGCTAATTGCTCTCCAGTGCCTGCGTCCCGTCCGATCACTTCGGAGTATGGGAGGTGTGAATCTCGCAACGTGCTGAGGGAGCGATGGGTAGCTGGACCAACGGCGTAGAAGGTCAGAAAGCGGGAGGCAGCGGCGGATATTGATTCTTTTGCATTTTCCAAAGAAACGTATTAGTCAACTTGGCCACGCTCTCGATAGCTAAGAAACCGATCCCCATGCGATCTCGGGCAATTGCACTTCTATAGGAATTCCCACTTACGCTCAACCTCGGCCTGCATCATCCTCGCGAACCCTTCCACAGCGCGCTGGCTAGTGAATATCAATCCGCCATATTTCTGGCATATCTTTCCAGAGACAAATAAGTCCCTGACAATATTCAGATTCGTATCGTTGAACTTGTGCTCGAGGACGGGGATGAAGGATGGTGCGTAGCCGGCCCTTGAGAAGTATTCATCGTAACCGTCGTGCGGGGTGGATCTGGTTTTGAGGAGAAATACGGGTGACTTCTTCCTTTCTGAATCATCATTGGGGCCCGAGGATGACATGTTTTGAGGCCGGGAGAGGGAAATCAGCTAGCTGGTCACAATATCCTAAGTCAATCAGACCGGCTCAGAGTCAATTGGCTTCGAACCGACAAAATCAATGCTCCGGGTTGACTTCAAATTAACTTAGGAAAAACGGGAGATGATGTCATCATGCTTCAACCAGGGCACATTGAAGACATGATCAATGAAATTACTTTTTCAATCACCAACCAGTGGCGCATAAACAGCACGAAAACTACCTCAAGAATGACTGAAGGTTTTTACAAGAAGCACAACACAAAGGAAATTGACTGCGTCTAGTGATTTGTATGTACAATACACGGGAATGCCAAACTGCCTATTGATCGTCAAGGACATGGAGGTATTTCCTTTCTTCTCTCCGTTCGCGCTCAGTTGCAGGAGGCAGGTCAGAGTACTGCCAGCTGCGGTAACCTTGCTAGTGAAATAGTCAGATCGGCTTAGATACTTGTGGTAATGGTATAAAATCTGACGTACCAAGTAATGGAATGTCCAGGCGCTGACATCGGAAGGCTCAATGTTCAGATCTTTAAAGGTATAGGCTTCAGGGTCAATCTTCTGGTCGATAAACTCCATCTCTACTTCATCCGCAGAGATGGTGGGCCACCAAATTAGTCTGTTGAGCCAGTACGCCACGGGTTTCAGGATTCGCTTGGGGACGTTGATGTGCCGGCGTTTCTTTATGATTTCACGGTCGACCAATTCAGCGATTTCCTTAGTGGAGTACTCCTTGGGTCCATAAAGCTCAAAGGTTTTGGCAGTGGTCCAATCTTCTTGAAGGATACGCTCAAGAGCATGTCCGACATCAATGACCTAGATGGAGAGGATAGGAGTTAGTGAAAATGACCTTTGGACATCGAAACCAGGCCATAACGCACATGAACGGGCCAGGAACGTTCTCGCATATGGTTGGACGTAAATAGGTTGGTTACACCGGCCAATTTGTGCAGCAAGTGATCCTCGAATCCGAACATTGGTGCCGGTCGAACAATTGTAGTCTCGGGGAAGATGGACCGGGCGACCTTTTCGCCATAACCCTATTAATGGCGTTAGCAACGCTCTTCTGGCGATCAACTTTCAATTCAGCCAGCCGTACCTTGCTTCGGAAGAATTCCGATGGCGAATTGACATCCGCATTGTAGGAGGATACATGGATGAATCTGTCAACATCGTATTTAGCGACAGCTTCCGCTATCCTTTCGACGCCATCAATGTGGACGTCATCGAGAGAGAAATTCCTGCGAAAGATTGGCATCAGTTTGAATCTCGCTTGAAGGTATATTGGCACAAATCATTTCTTACGCACTTTGTTGGGTATCTTCGACCAACCAAGTTATATACGACGTCCGAGTGGCGCACGCTCTCTTCAATCGACTGAGTATTCCGGAGATCATACTCCTATAACGGGGTATCAATTGAGTTCGAAGCCGACTGTATGATTTGAGAGGACAAAGTCTCACCATAAAAATAACACGACCCAAGTCACCCGTGAGTTTTAGATGGCGCTTTGCCATTTCCTCTCGGTAGGGTACGATAACTGTGCATCCTTGTCGAGCTTCAATGATTGTAAGTAGGGTGTTAGGGTATTCGGAAAAGTAAATCGATGTCCGTACCAAGTCTATTCACAATATAGCGTCCCAGAAATCCAGTGGCACCAAAGACGGTAGCGGTATGACCTAAAAAATGGTTGAGTGATGAACTCGTTCCGAATAATTCGTGGGTGAAAAGCTACCTCCGAGAGACGACCTGAGTAAACAGCAGCAATTAGAGAAAGCACAAAACGCAGAGAACTCAAAATGAACTCTTACCGTCCACCCTGGACTTTGATTATGGGAGTACCCGTCCGCGTAATGTAGACATCTTGTATATTTCTCCGCTGGATATGTGGCTGAAATCGGGTCGTAACTGGCGGGGAGAGGAAGGCCTTGGAACCGAGAGCGCCCTTAACGGCGCGGGACTTCTGCATTGTGACCCAATTAGCCCACCATAAACCGATGGAGGCAATTTGTGTTTGATCACTAAATCGTCGTATCGCGAGCGCAAAGGCGAGGTGTCTCCCTGCGGTTCAACGGCGTTGGATGAGTCGTCGTCCGTGAACACTCTGGATGTGGACGGACCATGGCAACTCTGACACTAGTCCAATTCAGTACTAGTCAAGGTACGGCGAAGCATTGAGACCAACCAAGCTCTAAACATGGCAATTACCTAACATCGCAACGAACAACAGCGCGGGACGTTACGATATACCGCATATCAGACAATCTCAGTTTCTCCAATTTAACTGTGGAAACCCCCATTCTTAGCTCAGGCGGAGCTTCAAGCGTACGAGGTTAATTTGTTTGATTAAGAGCTAAAACCTCTTATCCGTTCACCTCGTCTTTTCCCCTTCCGTCGCCAGATTACGCTGGAGCTATCTGCCTGCCATGCAGGCCGACAAAATTCCCGAGTTCCTCGCAGAGCTGCGAGAAGAAGCTCTTGCTGAATCCCATGCGCTTTTTCTATCGTTTGAGGATTTTTGGGAGAGGAAGCTATGGCATCAACTCACAAACGCACTGATAGAGTACTTCTGTCTACCAGAGAGCGCGCCGCAGAGACTAGCGCTATTCAAGCAGTTTATCCTCAGCTTTGCGGATAAAATAAATCAGCTGAGGTTTGTTACACTTGGGTTGATGGCATCGACGCAATGTGGAGGTTAGTGGATCCAATTCGTCGATTTCAACTCATGTTGGTGAATATTTGTCAGAGACGCTGATTGAGTCGTACTTCCGTCTAGATGACAATGAGCGTCTTGCGTTCCTGACTTCGTTGGCGGATAGCGTGAACAAGCCAAACTCACAAGATGCCTATGTTTACGCCACAGCAGATGTTGCGAGCGTCAAATTGCGCCTAAAAGATTTCGACGGAGCCAGGAAAGACCTCGATGAGTCACAAAAGATCTTGGACTCTTTTGATTCGGTAGAAAATATTGTGCGGGCTGCGTTTTATAAAGTGAATGCTGATTATTACCACGTGCGTCGACCCTTCCATTGCCGTGTTACTGAAGCATACTTTTGCTGACTGTGCCTCAAACATGTTCAGGCGAAACTTGAATTTGCTTCCTACTACAGAAACGCCCTGCTGTACCTTGCCTGCATTGACATAGAAGACCTAACCCCGGAAGACTGCGCTGCCCGAGCTTACGATCTTAGCATTGCTGCTCTCGTCTCCGATTCGATCTACAACTTTGGAGAACTCCTCCTGCACCCGGTACTCAATTCTCTCGTGGGCACTCCCCATGCTTGGCTCCGCGATCTCCTGTTTGCTTTCAATCGTGGTGACTTGACAGCATACGACCTATTGGCCGTTAACCTGGACAAAAACCAGCTTCTCGTAGAGCATAAGCAATTTCTGTACCAGAAGATCTCTCTTGCTGCTCTCACAGAGATGGTATTTAAACGTCCACCACATGACCGCACCATGACCTTCACCACAATAGCAGAAGAGACAAAGGTTCAGCCTAATGAGATAGAGCATTTGATCATGAAAGCCCTCAGCCTTGGGCTTGTGAGGGGTACAATCGATCAGGTCTCTCAAATTGCGCGTATCAACTGGGTTCAGCCGAAGGTCTTGGATATGAAGCAAATCGAGGGAATGCGAGCTAGATTACGCGAATGGGACGCTGGCGTTAACCAACTTGGTCATTGGATCGAAGGGGTGGGCAAGGATGTTTGGGCAGCATGATTTAAACGGGCAATATTAGCTCCTTACCACCGTACGACTAAGCGAGGAATGAAATTATGAGAAAATGTTGACCATTGGTTGTCTTTTTAGTTCAATTTTCCATCACGGCTCTACCATCCCGTCAGATGGAGCTTTCCAGAACATGAGGGCATATGGGATAGATGTTTTTTCGTGTCATACCACTGAACAACTGGCTCAGAAGGTGGATTGTCTACTTCTGCTCAAATTATAGTCGATACTATTCATGCTGGATGCATGTCTGTAATCTAATATATCCTCAAAGCTCAGCAAAGAAGTCTAAATCCCCCACTTAATGATGGCCTATCAGCTCAAGTCAACAGTCTTCACTAATCTTGCGACTGTTGCAGATGCTGATTAATGGGCTACCAGCTAATTAGACAAGGATCGATGACACAAGCAACACGCCTCCCGCAAGCCAGGCAGGCCACCAAACACACCACACAGCCACCTGTGTCCACATCCCCCAGACATCCCATCCAAATGCCGCCTCGACAAGGACTTTCTCGACGGGGATGCTCAGCATCTTGCACGTGGCAAGTAAGACCGCAGTGGGCGAAAAGAGGTTGAGGATCATGAGGCCGGCGAAAGACTTAACTATTGTCATTGGTGGCTTCGATTTCGGCTGGGATGCAGATAATGGCGATGGTGGTTCAATGTATCCAATGAAGGATATAGGGGTACAGAGGACACCCAGGAGTAACGACAAGGAGAAATTTAAGGTTGCAAGGGCAGAGAGAAACAGGCCGAGAAGAAGGAGGGACGAGGATTTGATTAGGAGGAACTGCTGGGTTGTAGGGGTTGAGAAGCGGGTGAGTAGCGCTGTGATTACGATGGGAATGAAGATGTTCGCGACTGCGAACGTGTGCACAGCAGGAGCGAGATGCTATATTGCGTGATATGTATGTCAGCGCTGGCTCAGGTGTCGTACAAGCCTTATACAGATGGGGAACTCACTCGCTCGGAAAGGTGGTTGAAAGCATAAAGAGGTACGCCTCCTAGAAAATGAAGCCCCACGATCAGGGCCAATGGTAACGTTAGGTGACGCTCAAGAATGCCATTATTATCATCACCATCACCCTGATTAGAAACGGTTTCTCCCTTTGCCTTTTCTTTGACTGGAGCTGGATGCCTCTCGTTACTGTTCGCCAGGCGATGACCACTCTTTAACCACATTGCAACAGCCATAATTGTGAAGTTAGCTGCAACCATCATCGCACTAGGCAGGTATGTCCCGATACTGACGAAGCGACGGGTTTCCATTAGTAGGTAGAAAAAGAAACTTTGATGGAGATGCTCAAGGAGATTGTTCAAGCTTCTGACAAGCCCTTCGATTGTGCGACCCAGAGCCATCTCATCTTGCCAACCGCGTCCGACGGTCTGCAAGGTGATGGCATCAACATGATATGGGATGAAACTGCTGTGGACACCTGCAGCATAGCCAAGGCCCTGCCGCACCATGCCCCGGAGTATGGTTTCCAGCCGGTTCTTATAACTGTCGTTCTGCTTGAACATCTTCTGTAGGCTGACTGGGATGCCCATCTGGCCAGTGGAAATAGCAACAGCGGTATTGATGAGATCAAGGTTCGGCAACTGGCCGTTGACACCGTCGTATACGATGTGGAGGGACTCAAACTTGCGGTCAGAGGGGTATTCAAATGCCACGGCCCCTTGTAAAGCGCCGCTTTTGAGAGGCAACGACTGCACCGGCGGTGGATGTGTGTCATGATATGCGTCAATCCAAGCTTGAGCTCCAGCTTTACTATCTGGAGTAATCAAGACGATGATATCTTTAGACCATAGAGACCAGCCTGCGAAAAGACGGATCGAGTCAGCAATTTGTCCCCACCCCCTCCGCGAGAAAAAGACACGCACGCTTGAAATATCTAGCCAATGTCAAAGCCAGAGTGACGCCATTAATATTGGGCTCATCATCAAACGTCTTCCACGCAGCGACAAGCACAATGGCTTCAGTCCCATCTCCCCTCGGAGCCTGAATAACTCCATACACATTTTGACCGCGATGGACATTGCCAGCAGAATGATACTCGTAGTCCTGCGTCGCAACTTTCAACCCCGACTCCCGCAATATCGATTGAATCTTCTCCGATTTTCTGTTTCAAGCGACACACGCATATAGAAGATCAATCTTTCCGGTCAAAAGCCACAAGAGAACATCTTAGACGGATAAATACCACCTACACATCAGCCGTTTGCTCCTTCACCCCTTCAACCTCCTTCTTGAATGCCCGAAACACATTCTGTTCGCTACCTCCAAAGTATGTATGTACTTGTCCCGGCAACAGCGCATTCTCAGAAATATAAGTCTTTCTAGAGTACTCGTCAAGTGGGAGGAGGAATAGCCAAATCAAGCCGACAAGGATGAGAAGGCCCGAGAGGTACGGCGGGAGCTTGTAGATGGGTCGCGGGTCACGGCGCAATTTGAGAATTAAATCAGCTATGCCGACGAGTCAGAAATCAACATACTTTTTTTGCACATTCTAGAAGTCGGGGGTACCACTAATGCGCCGCAGCTAAGAAGGGGTATGCGAACAAAAGTTGTGACATGGCGGCAGAGTAAGTTCACTTACATATTAACGCCATTGAAGGAATATCCTTCACGGGACAGTTCCCGTATGGCCATCAATTAAAAGAAATTGTAATTGATGGTTATATTAGGCAGTCCAAAACAACTGCTTTCCAAGGCATTGAATAGCCAGCTGGAGGTTATCAATAGTGATGCTTAGCAATGACTAATTTGGCACACTCATCGTGCCGCTTTTAGTATGTTATGCACATCACAAAAGCGCCTTAGTACTCCAGTACTCGCTGCAGCGGAAGCACTTAGTCCAACATATTTCACTCTCAACAGTATTAGGTATTTAGCTAATAGCTAAGGTCTATATTCTTACTCGAAACACAATATAAGTTTCACTCCAAAAAGGATCCATCCAGAAGACATAGTTACATAATAGTCTGTCGATATAACTACAATTTCCGTTACCCCATGGATTTCGTTTCCATCAATCATGTTCAGATGCATTTTCTAAGATCAAGGTCCTAATCGCTGCGACGATCCCAAGTATCTCATCGCAATGCCTGGCTTGGGACCTCCGCCAGCCGTGTCACTGGGCAATATCCCATAGCGTCCGTAAGTCTTCTGGTCGACGGACACGTAATGAGGCAATTTGGCCAAAGGGTTTAGTTTGCCTTCGACCCAACGCAGGGCCTTCTCTGGAGGAAACAGAATCTTAAGGTAGCCTAGCCCGACTGTTCCGTTCACCATCTTAACGTTAGCTGGAACGGCGCGAAAACGAAAAGGGAGAGTGACGTTTAGATGGACAACATACGAGCATATCCCACAACAACAGAGCATACGTGGCCCAGGAAGCTGGCAGGCCATACCAGGAGGGAGACGACTATGATCATAATCAAGGGGGTTGTCCATGTGGGGATTCTATACTTCCCAACACTGGTAGGATAAGTTAGAAGCGAAAAGTTCAATGGAGGAAACGAAAGCCCAGTACTTACGTGAAGTGGGGATTTGACTTTCGTGATTTAATGGCTTCCGCCGCAGAAAGCAAGAAAACCCATCCGCTTTCAACGAGAGGACAATAATACATCAGCCAGGCGGTAATAGCCGACTCATAACACAGGGACATTCCATACCTTGCACCGGCGACAGAGTTATCGAGCCCCACAATCACTTTCTCGATTAAAATATAAAGGCCCCCAGGAAATGTGGAGATGGCTACGCATAGATACTTTAGCTCGCAATCTATCAAAAGGAAAAACCTCACTGCTCGACGTGGGAAAAGAGGGAACGATACATACGTCCGAAGAACATCGCAACAGAAGTCAACGTGCCATATTCCGCCTCGAATCTCTCCAAGAGGGGTGTCAAAGCAAGCACGTTTAACAGCATATGCAAAAATCCTAAGTGGATAAATGGATATGTGTTAAGGCGGTGCACTATTAACTCCGTCAAAAGGAGCAAATCATTAGCCACCGCGAGTCCAATAACAGAAAGTTAACCTTTGGTGACGGATGAATTGTAAGAGATGAGGAGGAGTAACCCACTGGTCCCAAGCCCAACTTTGCTGGGCGTCAAAGCACCCCACGCCAACACATCCCATATCCCTATAAGCTGGACGATCCAAGCAAGCACGATAAGGATAAGTATACATCGCGTGAAGAGGGGGAGACGCAGGAGATATGAGCGCAAGCGATTTGCGTAAAACGGCACCTTGGTGGAAACATCCATGGCCATGCCTTTTTGCAGAAACGATATACCGATTGGTTATACCTGTCTCTTGGTCTTTAATGTTTGTCCGTCCAAGAATAAATTTTCCTTTGGGAATCAAGCGGGCACACTGCACGCAAGGTAACGGCCAGAGATCGGTGGTTCCGTAAGGGCCGTTCAATTGTAGAAGATATTTCGAGGCGATATAAGGGGGTCAACCTTGTTGGCCTTGGCTACTCCTATGCTGCACTTGAAAACGCCGATGTGAGCCTTGTCGTATAGTTCGTGAACTTGTTAGTAGGAAGGAACGCAATTGGCCAAGAGATCAGTAATTGGCATCTATCCAACTGTCTGCTTAAGCAAATCCCCCAGCCAGCTAAAATGAGCTGGAGCAAAGCGAAATCGGGATTATCCAAGCGTTCACGACCAAATTGCTCCGGAGAGAAAGATGGATCAAAGAAAAGAAAGTATCACAGAATTAACAAAAGAGTGAAAAAAAAAGGACGTGGACAAGAGCGCCTGGAATATACAGTCTTTTAAACCGGCTTTCGAACCGGCGGGAAGGATTTTGCGACGAAGTGAAGGATGTGTTAACTGTCAATACTGACTGGTGCATGGGGAATGGGATAACTGACACCGGAAAATCTTTATGCCGATTATGAGTGAGACTCGTCCAAGCACGCAAAAGGGTCACAGTTTACATCGACATTGTATAATGTGCCTACGACATTGTTGCAAAAGGAGAACTCAGATATAACATTATGTTAATTTGCTAAAGTGTAATATTTAGATACAAAAATATTTCTCTCAGTGTTCGTCGGTATATGGCAGGTATTAAGAGGGGAGACATGAGCAACCATAAACCTTCCTTTTTTTCTTGTACTGACAGAGCATCGTTTCAGGACTGCATTTCAGAAGAAAACACATAAAGAATATTTTTGAGGGGTATAAAGCTATTACCAGGACCGAGGCATAACAACAGGGTATTGGAATGTCGTAAGAAAAAAAAAAACTTATAACGCATCGGGGTTTCATATGGTCGATTTAGAGGATCGAGAACGACCGTTTTTGGAATCACGCGGAGTCGGGCAGGTGGAACCCTCTTGGGATAGTGACCTGTGTCTTCTTTGTGGCCCACGCTTTGAGAGCAATGCACACAATCTCCCAGGCCATAACAAATGCTGTGAAGCCCATTGCCACAGTGAAAGTGAACATACCATGGAGTTCATAATACTCCATAGCAAGGATGACATCTCTGGTCTGTGTTCTCGGTTAGAAAGGAAAGCCTCTTTCTATGTAGAGTAGGAATCACTCACACTAGACATAAAGACAAGTCCGCCAGAAATAAGACAGAAGGACGCGACGAGCTCGGAAGGTGGCCGGGCTGGAAGCAGAGAGCTGGGAGGATTCAAGTAAAGAAGGATATATGTTACAGCTCTGGCAAGTGAAAACCCAACCAAGAGCATTCCCCACTGCGTGTGAACCATGGTCGAAAGCATACTACTTTGGTGGTGGGAGCTCATCATAAGGCCGAGCAGGAGGATGACGAGGGCAGGCATAGGGTTGAGTGAGAGTCCCTGGGATTTGGGGGGCTGCCACTCTCCGGCATTCGCTTGACTGTAGCGTTCCGGGTGTGCAGGAGCCGGAAGGGCCGTCCTGTTTATCCATTCACGGACACGTTTCGATTCCGCAAGCATGCCACACTGTTGCTTGTCAGACAGCAGTCCAATCTTAAGTCCGCTCTAGACTTTTCAAGAGTTTATACTCACCAGGCCTCCACCAAAGAACAAGATCGCAATAGACACATGTTCAAAGTCCTGGGGAGCCCATGCTCCACCCCACGCCGCCAAATGCTCGAGGAAAACATTGCTTGCCCCATAGAGGAAAATGACGAGAGACTCCGTAAACTCTCCAGTGGGAACGCGGGCTCTCCAACCTACTAAATCACGTGACGGCTTGAGGTTCCACGCCCAACCGAAGTCGGCGAAGCATCCCAACCATCGACCAAGGGTGAGGAACCCGTACCAGACGAAGATTCCACCTTTGATGAAGTGAGCGAGACCGTTGAAAATATTGTTGCCTCTCTATTAACTCAGAGGTTAGCAGGGATTATTTTTGAAATAATCATCGCACGGTGCACTGGAACGTACGAAAATGCCGCCATAGACCACACCACCCGTAACCATTGCGATGAACCCGAAGGGAAGGATTATCCGCTCGATGACGATGTAGATGATGCGCAGAACTTTGAGGACCCGATGGGAAAGCAGACCAGGAATGCGGCTGGAAAGAAACCTGTCAATGGCGTTGTTTTTGAAAAAGCGCCGTCGAATAGGGGATGGGCTCTCTATTTCGACATCATCCTCTTCATCTGGTTTTTCCGCCAGCGGATCATTTTCTTCACCACGGGACATGCGGCGGCCACGATCCAGCGAGGAAAATCGACTTCTTTGAAGGGACGAAGAGCTTCGTTCCGTTCCCTGTCCGCTATCTCCCGACCAGCGATACTCGTGATGGTCTTGCGCCTCAGTCGTTGACACTGGTAGGAAAGCCACTCGCTCGTGCGAAGAGCGAGAGGGTTTGTCCTTGTCAGAGTACGCGAACAAAAGGCCCATGACAACTTCCGCGACCATAACCCAGGTGACAATCCAGCCAATCTTATGGTGCACGTTGTTCTCATAGAGATCCGGAGTCGAGGCATTGTATATGATACCCAGCAATAACCCAAAGGCATTGACGACCAAGAAGAGGAACTGAGTAGGTAGAGCCAGTCGGGATCGGGCAACGCTGAACATGACGCCTATCAAGTTGAAACAGCATGTGTCAGCGCATATTTCTTTTTTTTTTTTTTAATTATACCCCGAATTCATTGCTTCTCTCTTCTCTCTCTCTCTCTCTGTGTGTGTGTGTGTGTGTGTGTGTGTGTGCGCCCATGACAAGGGAGTTGGCATATCCATACCGAGAGGAAGAATGAAGAACCAGGCCAGGACCATGAGCACAATATGACCAAGTATCGATCCAGTATGTTCGCCATAGGCGAAATAACTCATCGGTCCTTCCGCGTCGCCGGACTCCGCATTGGCCGTTGCAGAGGGCATCGGATGACCCCCGTGCATGTCCATGTTCATGGACTCATGGTCGTCTCCGTGAGGGAGGGAATAGACTGCGAGGGGAAACAGGAGCAAAAGCGCTCGGAAAGAGAGTGATCTTTCTAAATGAGGGCGCAACATCGGCGACGGATGTCGACTGGTTTGCTTCTCACAGACAGGAAGGTGTTGAACACGCGTCGCAATGCGAGTGAAGGCAGGGTGACCGGGTAGGCGGCTGAAGGTGGACAAGAAGCAGAGCTCCCTGGGTGCATTCACAAGACGGGCCACCTTAGCCACAGAGGCCAATGCAAATTGAGGGAAGGTGTTCGAAGGTGGGGGAGCTCTGCCAACGGACGACGAAAAAGAAAGTGAGACAGATGTTGAGGGGAGGAAAAAAAAAAAAGCAAACAGAGAGAGCTAGTCCAGGAAGCAATTGCTTTTATTAATTCTGCATGATAAATGATGATTAATAGCTGCAATCCCTGTCACGGGAGCGGCCGGACTCCCGCAGAGTCATAAGCCTCTGGCTCTTTTGCTCGGGAGAGGCTGGGCCAGAATTCGGCGTTTACGTTGCACGAGGATGGGAAAGCTTGACAGCAGAAGCAGTACATAGTACATAGTTAATGGGAGAGCAACGCGCGGGCGGGACCCGGCAAGCGTTTGTTTTCTGACATCTGGGCAAGTGGAGACGACGAAATGCATCACTGGAGCGCCTTCCTTGACTCTCCAACCAGTTCTCCACAAAATACTTGGACACGATAATAATAATCATCATCATCATCACAGTAATAATAATACGGAGTACTCCGTACTAGTAGAAGTAAGACACAGTCTGGCACTTGTGCGACAGCAGCGGTTTATGAACATGAAGGCTCCTGGAACAGACAGTTGAGATCGAGCTGATCATCGTTTGTTCGTGTGGCAGGTGTGTTGAGATTCGAACGTGGCGTCCTCCTGGTACCTTTGCGCATACATGCAGCTGGAGTCTGCGCGAGCCGAGGCCAGGGGGAGGGGGGTGGAAAGAAAAAAAAAAAGGAGCAGCCCGCAAGAAGCCTATGGTTCGAACATGGACTTCGTGCCTCTGGTTGGTCTGTTGCATCTTGTCATCCACGAACATCGGTAGGCTTAAGACTCCGTCCGGAAGTTGCTGTTAAACTGATATCCGACGCTGGCTGCTTATGAATCATCACCTCGCGTCTCTCCGCCGTTTCACGGACGAACAAAGACGTTTCGGATGTACATGGCCACAACCAATGGGCGGTGCGTGGTTACGAGGGTACGGACTGAACTAACTACTGCTACTGTGTCAATATTATTGTACATAGTACATTGGTGCCCAGGCCAGTTTTCTGCAGGGCCGCAAGTGCCTCCACCATCGTCATGATTATGATTATTCTTCTGTCGGGATGACGGCAGTCCAAGCTTGTGGGTGCTTGTAATGCCTGGCCCCACCCTGCAGGGCCAAGCGCTCCGACTTTTTTTTCAGCCAATGTCATATTAACCATTCCAGCTGTCCCAGTCACCACGCGCTGGGCTCCCAGAGCCGTTGGGTGGAATCCGCTTGGGAGAGCGAAAGACGTAGACAGTCAGTCAAAGAGATGTTGCGCATGATTCCCATCATCAGTTCAACGAGAAACAGACCGACTCGAGTTTTGCCTCTGAACCTCGAACGTTTAATATTTGAACTAGAAGAAATTTCGGCGCGGGGCCAAGATCGACGAACCAAAGGGTCATGACCCAAGGGCATCCTTTCGCTGGGTTGCCGAGAACCACAAAGAAAAGAGGGGTCACCCAAAATCCTTGATCACCCGCTTCCCTCGTGTGGGTTCGCGTTCCCATGCGACGACTGGGAGGGAGCTGGGAGGATATTTCGGGAATTCCCAACTCCCGATCAGGTGAGGACGATCTTCCCCGGACGCTGGGAGGGATCATTCCCAGCGTCAAGCGGAAGCTACTACGATCTCTCACCAGCGTTGGGCGTGTAGTACACTGCCCCCCAGTCTGTGGGATGATTTTGTCTGTATTGAGGACGTCAGGCATTGGTTCTCTGTTGGTGGATGCGGTGCAAGCCGAGCGATCTCAGGCAAGGATAAGCGCCCGAGGTGGAAGAGAGCAATAAAAAAAAATTTCGATGTCTGGCCCCATCACGGATCACGAGCGCACAACGACTCCACTCTGCCACTTAACCTTTCAGCCGGGACATCCGAGGGCTCGCCGGCTGACTTGGGATCATCGATGCTTGAGGTATGTTTTTACGAGTTCCGCAACACACAAGAAACAAAAAATCAGAGAAAGTGCAGTATGGCACATCACCATCAGGAGTAGGAGAAAGGAAGTGCAGACTACAAGGTACTTCCAAAGCATCGACAGGAAATCAACGTTATCAACCACTTTTCTTTGCCGTTGCTTGATTCCGCGCTCGTGACAAAGTGATCGATCGACATCCTCCGACCAGGCAGCACAAGACACACAACGTCACCACTCGATTCGCTTCGCGCAAAGAAGCAAAGTGCATGATACACGTCACAGAAACATTCGGATGAAAAGGATGCCGAGACTCCGATCGTCGTTCGTGTTCCTCTCATCCTCTGTGCTAACAGGGGTCACTTTTTGCCATCTTAGTCATAGTCGGCGACTTCTCGGATGGTTTTTCTTCCCCCCCACCAGCTTGCGAATGAATTTGACAGTTTTTTTGGACTGCTGACGAGAAAAGAAGACTCCGGCCTGGACCTCTTCGCTTACATACTGACGATCTCACCGAGAAATTTTTTTTTGTTTTAAATGTCTTCCCTTCTCATGATTATTATTTGCATCCAGTGCTAGTAGTAGATATCCTGCAAGAACGAGAGCGCCGTGATGGAGACGAGATCGGGGAGCCGCGATGAGTGGTGGAGCGATCAGCAATCAGGTCAGGTCAACGGTGACGGAAGGCCTCTTAAAAGTCAGACTTTATTTTATGACCAACACAACCACCTGAACCCCCCCGAACGGTGGATCAGTGTGGGCTTCTGGCAGCTTCTATACATTATTTATGTACTGTGTATTATTATTATCATGAGACTGCATGTGGAGGCTGGGTTTGCGCCGAGTCTGCGCTACCCTCGTTAGGACCTGGAGCAGTCCCTTGTGTCGACGTCGGGATCGTCACGGCATCACATACATAGTAGCTGTGCGATACTTTACGTTGCCTATCTACTGTGTATGTAGTTCTCCGTACTCCAGACGACTTCCTCAGTACTAGTATTATGACTTTGCTTTCCTTTGGATCCAAAACTTATCATGAAGCACCTGGATTTCAATGGTGAACAGCTGAGCCTCACCATGCGCTGTACTTTTTGGAGATGTGGTTGTCGTGTCCCAAAGTGATGCTTGCATACAACCTTCATACCTGGTACCCCTGCGTACCGGTAGTCGGTATGTAAAGGTTGGACATACCATAGTATGGATGGTGAGGACCTCCTAATTACTACAACCAATGATGATAATAATACCCCTTGATATCAGAATTGCATTGCACCGAGTCCAGGCACAACAGAACCCCCCAAAAGGCAGGGCGCATCATGAAGAAAGCTCTAGGATTTCTTTTGCTTGGCGAAACCCATCCCCACCCTCCTCCCTTTGAGCCACTGTCTGCCAGACACTGGCTCAATCATGTCTGTCCACTACTCCTAGCATACGTATGTATCTACCCTCTTCTGCTTTGTACGTATGATTGCACGTCTAAGCCTTCTCGAGCGTGTGGACCCGTGTGTTTCGCAGTACATGGCGGGGAGACTCAGCCATCCCGTCTTACGGTGTGAGACACACCAATCTTGGCCCGTTAGGCAGAGAGAACGGAAGTGATAACTAGTGTATATCCTTATATCACAGCAGCAGGATCCATACTTCCGTCCCCCAGCAGCTTGGGCCTTGCGTAAAGTCAAGAGGCGCGGACGGAAGCCTTGCAGGGAGGACAAAGTTGCGCCGCGCAGCGGAGCAGGCCAGAGCACGGGGGTGTTGGAAAGTCTCGGCCTGGAAAAGTAGTACTGCTGCAGGCCAGCTGTTACTACCGTAATCGCCGGGAATCCTGCTCTGTGGACGTTGAGCCAATTAGGGCGCTGTCGTCGATGGCATGGAACGGACTTGGACCAGTGGTCGAGGCTAAGTTCCCACAAGCAGTCTTCTCGACAACTACCAGAGCTTGTTGCGTTTGCTATATTTTTTTTTTTTGGCTGCCATAACCAAATTACAGAGTACGCCCCCTGGTATGTTCAACTGCATTTGAGTTGGACAACAATACCGTGTGGAAGGCCGAACAGGTTTTCAGAAATGGAAATCAAGAAAGTGATTATGAATGTTGCAAACCAGCTGCTATGGGAGAACTTGTTAGGTATACGCTCTGTCTCGTAAACGGCCTAAACGCCCCCTCTGGAGCTCTTCCTCGCTGAAATGACAGGAATCGGCAATATGCACTTCTTCCCCCATCCCTATGACTGCTTTAGGGGCATCGCGAGACCTTGTCAATTGCCCTTAGATCCCCAAAAAGTGCAGCCCCTGGGACTCTGATGGATTTACGTTCAGTAAGGCGCGGATGACGGATGGGGATCATGGCCCATCAATCTCCTTCTAAACAGCAACAACAGGTTTCCGTAAGACAGATGGACTCTTCTTCAGTCACCAGCTGATTGAACGAGAAAGAAAAAGCCATCTGTCCGAACCTCCCACCAAATCTTCTAAGAACCTCTCACTCGCTTACAGCAAATGAGTGCAGGGTGTAAAAGAGAAGGTAGGCATCCGCCCCCATGACTTCAATCTCGTCCACCAAGGTGACCCTGTCATCGTTGAATTTGAACCACTGTTCTCCTTGCCTACAATAGGCAAGGTAGTGGCCAGAGTCGATGTCCCCAAGATGGACCACGACGCTGAGCAAGTCGTAGTCGTAGTCTGACTTGTCGCGGGACCACGGCCGCGTGGTATATGGGAGCATATTGATGGCCAGAGGAAACGACACCTTAGTGTCCACCTTTTCAGACACCGCACGACTTGTGTCGAAGCGCTAGAAGGGAGGCCGTCAGCGAATTGTGAGAACGAACGATGGGAAGACCAGTTATAGGAAGGACAGCTTTGGGGGTTTTCACTACCTTCAGCTGCATGCACAAGATCACCGGCAGCTTCTTCAGTTTGAGCTGCTTTGTTGCCCCCTTGGCACCGCATTCACTGCAGGTGTAGTCGGTCGGAGACAACTGCTCCTCGGCAGTGTAGCTGGCCAAACAGCCGTCCAGAGTTGGGGCCGCGTCGGGCGCGCCCAGCACTTTCTTCTTCCTCTGGATCTGGAACGCGAGACTGAGATCCATGATTGGATCTTCAGTGCGTGAGCTGTTCCCGCACTGGTTGCAGGTCACAGTACTCCGCAACGTTCCGAAAAAGGCTCGGTGAAAGAAACAACCACACTTCTCTCCCCAGTCTTCGGTGCAACTGTCGGCGGAGCCGTGCAGTTGGTTGACGAGGAACTGGTAGTATTCGTGGGCGTCCTGTTGGCGGTATCCGGCGAGGTCCTGGACAGGGGAAAAAAAAAAGAAAAGAGGCTCGTCAGTTGAATCTTGAACACATATGGGGGAGTTGAGCAGAACGAACCGCGTTGGCCTGCCAAGTGCACATGAGTAAGTTCGAAACTCCGAACCCTTCTTCCTTCTCGTCATTGTTGAACTCCGCGAATGCTTCTGCAATGGAGCAACCAAAGCAGTACATGTCACGACATTCAGCCGTCCGGTGGCCCTGCCCACCCAGAAAATATGCCGTCAACAGAGGCTCGTGGAATAGTGTTTGTAGAATGACATTCATGTAACACGTGTGTCCGAGGTTGAAGAGGCCCCTAACTCCCTCCTTTGCGCACTGTCTTTTATTTGTATTTGTGCTGATTGTCGAGACGACATCGTCCAATTTACGCTTTTTGGCGGCTGGTTTCCCAAGGAGTCAGTTCTTCTCTGCTCGCCATGCTAGAAACAGCAAAAACCACGGCTTACTTTTTGTTGCTGGAAGGGAAGGTTTAATCATGGTCTTCTCCAGATAGTCATCGTAAACGACATCATCGCAACGCTGACAGAAGATTGCTCGTTTGCGCGACTCAAGGACTCGAGAGTATGTCAGCTACCGAAATCCAATTACTCAGGGGATGTCCTCTTACAAAAAATATGCTGCGTCTTCTTATGATGTTCCCTTCTGCCGGCTCGTGAGCAGGCAACAGGACATTCCAGACACTGGAAGTATGGCTTCAGAGAGAAGACGCGTCCCGAAGCTGCCAAGCCATGACGTTTACCGTGTTCACGTCCATCCAGGTTCTCCGAATTCCACTTCGGGTCTTTGTCCAGACGAACAAGGGACTTGTAGAACCGACCAGCGGCACTACTGTCACTCTCAAGGAGCTCTCTAAGGTGTTCTAAGACGATAAAAAAAGAATTAGCACGAGCTTCAACCGCCAGACTTCTAAATAGCGAATCGCGACACAAGAGACATACCACAGCCGAAAGCTGGACCCATGTAAGCCTGCGCAGCAGTTAACGCCATTACTGGTTTCTACCTTTTGTTTAAACCGCCTTTCCCAGAAATCTACCAGCTGGAGCTTCGTTTCAAAGGGCAATATATTAGAGTGATAAGCGCGGAGTCTCAGGGCAGAGACAAGAGTCTGAAACTTGAAGACGTAGTAGTTGTTTGAGAGGAGCGAGACTGTAGAACAGGGCAACTTGGAAAGTCTCGACCTCTGCAAAGTCAACCGAACAAGAAGCGACCATGAGCACCTACAGAACTGCAAATGGAGAACACGAAGCACAAGTCGAAAGAGCGAAAATACTAGCATTTAAAAGAAAAGGGACAGGGCCATCAATCTGGTGTAGCTCTTGACAGCGAATAATGGGTAGCACATACATAGTATCTCCCGAAAAATAAGGTTTGATGATTCTCCGGAAAACATCGATTCAGCGGCTCGGAGCGCCGTGAAAGGGATCGGGGCCTCAGAAAATCCGGCAGATCGTCTTTCGTTGAGTCCCGACCGGCGCATGACTGCGTGGTATTGCTGAATAAAAGTTTTCGTTTCACAATGGGAATTCGTGTGGTTCATGAATACTCTATATAGTTCAAACAATGAAAAATTGGCAAGTATCTGTATTCTGGTGTATAAGCGACTACGCAGATGTGTTACAATGACATCAACAACGGGACGTGTCATCCAGATATGAATTCAGTAAAGTACTAGTGTTGATGACAACCCACTGTGTGAAGGGAGAAAGAGATGCCCTCAAAGTGTTTAGTTATGTACTTACATTCCCCACGACGTGGGCAACGGAGCATGTTAATTAGGCCCCTCTCTAACTTCCCCAGCGACAACTAGATGCGCCACTTCTAGTTGAAGAAGCTCATCAGCCTCCTGGAACTCAAGTTGTCGATTCGGGGGGTAAGGATATAAAACCGTACCCTTTGAAACACGATTCGAGACACACCGAAATGGTGATTTTCAGCCTTAAGCCTTCCCTCCTTCAGATGCCGTCTGGTCGGGTTTGGGCTAAAAAAGCGCCGCGCATTGCAGCAAGAACGGTAGCAGCCGGCCTTATTCACGCACATCGTGGAAGACATTGGGATGTCAAGCTCCCTGGGGCATGTAGGGCGATATCTCCACTCAAACCTGATGTGTTATCAAAAGCCTTGTATCAATTTCATCGTGAACCTCGTGGTTTTGCTCTTGCTATACCACTAGTCCCTCGCCTTGCAGCTGTAGACCCTCGTGTGGAGTAGCGGCCACGAACGGTAGTGCCTCGCGCTGGAGATTTCGCTAATCTCGATTCGGCAGGAGTCGAGTATCGGGAGGAAACCTTGGAGGACATGGGCGGATTTTCGATGAAGGTAGTGTCTGTGGTTCTATATTTTGGATCAGCACCCAGCACGTTGCGAGAATGTCACAGAGCAAAACGCTAGGCCTTACAAGACGGTTGTCTCTCCCTCACTGACAGGTGGCTCTGCTTCCGGTTCACTGGTCGGATCTTTCGAGCCTAACGTATTAACCAGTCATAAGGTCATATTTACGTGTATGTTGGCGACCTTCCGACTCTTACCTGCTTGTCTTGCCCTGTGGAATGATTCTGGAATTGGGGCCTACAAGATACGCTGCCATCAGGTCTTCTAACTCCTCTCTGCGGGGGAATGTCACATCTGTCACGAAGACAATGCGAGAATGGGTATACCTCTGGAAAATCCACACAAAAGGCATTCATATTTAATCCATAGAGGAAACTGGCAAAACTCTCGGTGAACCGCGACAGACTCTCATGCATCAGCTGAAGATGCATAAAGTTCGCCTCGAGATCGGCCATCGAGTCTGCCAGTTCCGCAAACTGGGGCTCCAGCGAGTTGATCGCTGTCAGGGCACCGCATCCTTCACTTGCGCTCCCTCGCCGTGTGTGGGCATCTCGAATTGACGAACGTGAACTGGGACGAAGCGGCGTGGTAGGACGCGACGATGGCCGGGGGCGAGAGGTCGACCTCGGAGCTCGACCGAATTCCATTTCTATTCTAGAGGACTAGCAGCGCCTAATAATAATCTTCAGCGTTGTGGCGGGTTGGGTTTTGTCGTGGCGAGCGGTCAGTGTGTCATACAGAGTTCATAGCGCAATGTGCCTTGGTGAGTTCGCTAACTTGGGACTTGCTGGGGTAGATTCTTGATCAACTTGAGCGTGGGTTGGATGGTTCCTCCTAGTAATAATATTAATGATAATAATAGAAGTGATACTAACACAAAACTTACCAACAACTGGGACTCTGGAGACAGCAGCAACTGCGAGTCAAATTACGCGTCGCAGACAGGAACAGAAAATAAAAAAAGTCTTTTTTGTGGTTCACCCAGAGGGATGACACCATTGAACCAACAATTAAAGAGAAAATCATACCCACTCCAGAAATCTCTCGTGCTCATGCACTATCTGGGGCACAAAAAAAATTGAAAATGCCACTATGCGCACGGTCTAACTTTATTTGTTATAGCCCGTAATCAGCTGTAATTTTTACAGAATCCAGTGTTGACCGCGGCAAACATGCAAGCTCACACAGTTTGAACACATGCCACAAAGGACATTCTTTGGAGCAACAAATAATAATGGCCTCGATCATTGGGAATGATACCGACGTTCGGGCAAAATGCAAAGCTGAGAAACTAGTGTTTCAGCCGGCTTGTAATGTATATTTTTGGAGATTACGGCATGACGACGAAAACATGGGGTACACTTGCGCCGTCTCCGCATGGTTGACCTTGCAACCCGGATTATTCCACCGGGTTGTTGTAACACATGCTCATTTTGTCAGAGGCAAGGTACATGAAGCCAAACAAGTTTTGACAGCCGTCCGCACGCCGTCCAGGCGAGACGACTCTGTTCTTCGACCAGGCTCAGAGAGAAAACACTTCGAATCCTGGCAGTACGAAGTACAGGTGGGTAACATCTGAAACCCGTCAGCAGTGAGCACTTCTTGTCGCCACAGACCATGGCCATGGTGGACCGTGGAGAAGGCTTGGCGTTAAATAAGGGGGCTTAGCGTCTCCGCACTGGGGCCCCTGTCTGGCCACTGGCGCCGCAGCCAGGCACCCAGCCTTCCCCCTTCAGGCTTCGTGACCCCTTGAACTACAATCTTAGCGTGCACTAGCCTGGCAACGACAAGCCCATGCAACTCCAGTCGATCTCTTGACTCCTTCAAAAATGCCCGCGTGTCGCTCGCTGTCGAATTTATTTCCCCCTTTGTCGCTCGTTCTCTACGCTGCCCTCCTTGACCACCCTTCTCTTCCTTTCCCTTCCCCCCCCTCTTAAAAAGAAAAGCAAGGAAAATTCCCCGCATTCTCAATTGATTATACACGAAATCTCTGGATTG
>FQSS02000645.1:302-16682 GCA_900128795.2 Malbranchea cinnamomea | reverse complement strand
CGACGCCCGTCTGCTGCGGCGTGGCCTCTTCCTCGGTCAGGGTGCGGAGGGTCACGGTGATGGAAGTCGCCGCGATGATCACCCCTGGTTTAGCTTCATTGCGTGGTGATTAGACAACGGTACTATGAGATCGCCTGCATCGAGCGGGACAGCTCCTGACTACGGAGTACTTGCGGCTCAGGTCACCCACCTGGCAGGGCGGATGCATCGTTTAGGACTCCAAGGTGGGGGCGGGGATGATGAAAGGAGGGGCTGAGGGACAAGTTGACAACGACAGCGGCGAAATACGATTGACTTGACATCTTGACGTTTTGAGCCAGAAGAGGGAGTGGTGGGCCTTTTGAGATGAATATGAGAGGACTAATGACCACGGCAGATGTAAAACATGCTCAAACAACAGCTCCGATGCTGTACTCAATATGTATAGTATTCATGAGGTACCTAAGGTACATTGCACTGACTGCATCCAGAAGCCTGTCCCGTTGGTCTTGCAGACTTTGCATCATCTCTTGTTGTTCTCCATTGTTCACGGGGTTATTTTTCCCTCTTCTCTTTTGCTCTCGATCACGGCACCTGGTGATTTACATCTTCGACTTGATCTCCTCGCACAGGGCGGAGAGGGTGTCCTTGTCGACCTCCTTCGCGGGCCACGACACGCTGAGACCTTCGGTCTCGTTGGGTTTGGGAATCTGCATTCGACTCAATAAGTCCGTGTTTTTCATCACTTTCTTTGGGGGTTTTTCTTTTTTCTTTTTTTTTTTTGTTCCATGCCCGTGATGGCATCATGGTATGGGAAAGTAGGACTTACCATGTGTACATGGACCTATGGATGCACAATTGTCAATTGGTGGCTCATGTTATCGTTAATGTTCCATGCGAGAGAATCAAGGGTGGACTGGGGATCTGAAATACTAAGGTAAAGGCCAGACGCACATGGTCAACGAATTGATGAGCTATCCGCCCGTTGTTCTGGAGGATGTTGAAGTCTGTGACACCAGCGGCTTTGGCGATCTTCTTCGCGACAGGCTAGAAGGGAGTTAGCTAATGTGCATATCAAACGAGCGTCTCGATCATGCTAAGGACCAGTTCACTGGTCTCTGGGACTGTCACGTACCAGCAGCTCAGTGAGGTCCTCGTCGGGAATGTCAGTCAGCTTGACGCCGTGGAACTTGGGAATGACGAGCTAGAGAAATTAAGTCGAAATATTAGCGTGTTGTCAGGAAAATATATATATATATATCGAATGATAATAATAAAGTTATTGGCGGCTAGTTTCTTTTCTTTTCTTCTGCCATTTTTCTTGGTCTGGCCATGTAGCTAGTCCGTAGAACCACTGCAAATGCTATGGCCCGCCAGGTTGGTCTGTCTGCGATGTCAACACGGGACGACTCGAAAGGTACTCACAGCATGGCCCCGGCTGAGTGGCTGGATATCTAGAAAAGCGAGGACACGAGAGCTCTCGAAGAGCTTCATGCACGGGATCTCGCCTGGAATTTTTGCCAATCAGTAAACATGCCCAATGGTTACTTCGACGTAGCATGGATATTTAGTGGTCGGTGGCGACTCGTGGAATGACGACACACACCTTTGACGATTTTACAAAAGATACAAGCGGGATTGGACGCCATGATGAAATGTATCGGGGTAATGTACGAGGTTAGAGACGTAATAGACCACAAATTTGACCTTTACTGACTGTATTGGGACGGAGAACGGACGGTTGACGAGTTGGAAAGCAAATGGCCACCGTTGCCAAAGTCCAAACCTTCTGAACAGAGTAGTGCGGGGAGGAGGATGGTGGGGGAGGGGGAAGAAAATAGGAAGAGGGAAGAAAAAAGGCACGAGGGAATGACTGGGGTTCGAACCGGCCGACAATCTATGAGGATATATATGAAATTAAGGCCTAGGATAGG
This sequence comes from Malbranchea cinnamomea, assembly GCA_900128795.2. NCBI lineage: Eukaryota > Fungi > Ascomycota > Eurotiomycetes > Onygenales > Malbrancheaceae > Malbranchea > Malbranchea cinnamomea. Next base: position 14,769 of record FQSS02000645.1, on the reverse strand, counting down.
TGCGGAGTGGGACAAGCTAGCTCAGAATCCATTTCTTGCCTTTTACCAGAGATGGCCGTGGCTCTGCCCAAAATACTCCGCTACTCAATCTTTGGAAACTGCTATCGACAACAGTCGGTCGATTATTTTATTCACCCCCAACATCGTTTCCAAAGATTTTTTATCCGTTGTCGCTTTACATCAGCCTCACTTGCTGTTTCTTGGTTATATGGAGGTAAAACCCTCAACCCTGCAAATATGGGCACTCCCCCCTGCAGAGGGGGTGGACGTGGAAGTAGGTCTTGAGGGATGTGTGTATACGCTATCACAGTTCTTCCCCCTCTTCCCCACCCCCGCCATCTCAGCAGAAAGAAGTCCGACGAACGTCACGTACATATCACATTTAACCGACAGAATTACTCTTGTCGATTTAGGGGGGTTTGAAGGGATGATGATGCATATTAGTAGACGTCGTATGATAGTCAGCTGTTGCCGAGACTAAATACATAGTAGTACTTCTGCTCTCCCCAGTGTTCTTTTTGGTTCGTAGCAAGGCCGGGGGGAATAGAATGAGTGCCGGCAGTCTTACCGCCGCATCCCGTACTTTACCCCGTATCGGCGGACCTGGTCCCGGGCTCGGTGCCTATCACCAATAAATGCTGTCGGAAATTTATTCAGTCTGGTTATGACTTTGGGAACTACCCCAGAATTCCTATCTTCGGATTCGGCTCTGCCGTCTGTTTGAGCGGTCGATGTTTTCCCCGCCTGCCAGCCATTGAAATGATATTTAAAACTGAAGCCAATTCTTGATGAATCCCAGGCTCTCTCTACTCTCCTCATTTCCTCTACTTACTAGCTCTAGCTGTCGCGCTGTAGGTCGCACGGTTTCATTTAGGAGACATCTGCCACTATCGGTTTCAAACAAGCGATTCCTCACTGTACCTTGTCCGCGCGCCATGTTGACCACAGAATTGTCCGAGGCCGATGTTTCGGCCTTGAGAGCGAACAAGGAACGCCTTCAAGAATACATCCATCACAGCTGCCAATGGGGAACGGGCATAAGATGGGGAGAGTAAGTGTGCTTCCAAGAAAAAATGGATCTACCTGAAGCAGAACTTCAGAAATCGAATGAGACTCGTTTTTTAAAAAGGATATCAATTCAGTTGAGGCCCAAGTACTGATGATCATGATGTGTTGTTCTATCTTCCAGCAAGCCGACAGAAACCGGAATGGCCCGTTTGGCCTTATCGGAGGAGGACAAGAAAGTGCGGGACTGGTTCATCGAAACGACCAAGGCACTAGGATGCAATGTTACTGTTGACGAGATGGGTAATATCTTTGCCGTCCGGCCTGGTAAAAGAAATGACGTGCCGCCAACGTTCATGGGAAGTCACCTGGATACCCAGCCAACTGGAGGACGATACGACGGAATTCTGGGTGTCTGCGCTGGGCTGGAGGCGCTCAAGACACTCCAGGAAAAAGGAATTGAAACCGAAGGCCCTATAGGTGTCGTGAACTGGACAAAGTTGGTTTGCCTCTTCTCCATGTCCCTCCTTTTGATATACCTTGAACGAATGCTGATTTGTTCTACTCGGCAGTGAGGAAGGTGCTCGATTCCCGAAGAGCATGGTTTCCTCCGGGGTCTGGGCAGAATATATTCCCCTGGAGACTGCTCACGCGCTGCGGGAGGTTCCAACGGTTGCGTCCCTTCCAACTGCCGCGTCTGCACCGGAATCTATGAAATCAGCCCTCGAGAAAATCGGCTACCTGGGCTCAGTGCCTTGCTCTTACAAGGCCACCCCCATGGCTGCGCATTTCGAACTTCACATCGAACAAGGTCCATACCTTGTTACCGCCGGCCAGCGTATCGGCGTTGTCACCGCCGTCCAAGCATATCGTTGGTACCGTATCAACGTCACCGGCCGTGACACGCACACGGGCACCACTGCCTTCGAGCACCGTGCCGATGCAATGTATGCTTCTGCCAAAATGATGGTCCGCGCTCGCGAAGTCGCCCAGAAACACGGCTGCCTGGCAAGCATCGGTATCGTGGATATCAAGCCTGGCAGCGTCAACACTGTTCCCGGCTTTGTGAGCTTCAGTCTTGACATCCGTGGCCCCGAGACATCTGACGTTGACGTCGTTGACAAGGAGTTGAGAGAGGAATTTGCAGCTATTGCTGCCGAGGAGGGCAAGGGAATTGGAAAGCCCTGCCGGGTGGAGTGGCAGTTGGACTTTGAGAGTCCCGCGATAAAGTTCCATCCGGACTGCATTGCCTGTGTGGAGGAATCTGCAAAAGCGCTGTGCGCTGATGAGCCGAACCCTGAGAGCTTGTACCGGACGATTCGCAGTGGTGCAGGGCACGACAGCGTTTTCACGTCCAAGAGGGTGCCGACCAGTATGATCTTTGTTCCGTGCAAGGATGGAGTGAGCCATCATCCAGAAGAGTTTTCCTCCTCAGAGGACTGCGTCAATGGAGCGACGGTTCTCTTGCAGGCTGTTGTGAGATTTGATCGGAAGAGGTTTCGCTAGGTGTAGTAACCTGTAGTCAAATGGAGTTTCTTAAACACCACCCAAAGTTTAAGCTAAAGCTGGGAAAAACGATCGACGAATAAGTTGTTCTCATTGCCATTGCAAATTCTAGCTACTTTGGTATCACATAGCTAAAGTTTGGTACATATATGGATTTTGGGATGACAGCTCTCGTGCCTCTGTTACGAGGCACACGTTACAGAGCATGTCAAGAGAACCGCCGTCAAGTTCAGATCATCATTATCGTTGCTAGTAAGCCCTTATATTTCCCTACACCATGGACCAAACCACCGACAAGCAGGGAGAAGAAATCCGACTAAGCAAAGACAACTGAAGAACGAACTTAAGATGGCGGCGCACCACGACCCCGACCATATCCACCACGGAAAGTAGGCGCGAACTCGCCGGGGGCACCACCTTCCTTGCCCTCACCCTGTTCCCGACGACGGTAGCCACCATCGCCACGGGGACCGCGGGGACCAGGCCGTCTCTCGCGTTCTTCGCCCATCATTCCGCGCGGGGGAGCGTGCGAGCGCTGCTGCTTGATGTGGGTGGCTGGCACGATCTCAGCTGGGACGTGCAGCCATTCGCGGAGGTAGTCGAGACCCTCGGGGGTCAGGGTGTAGTAGTAGTATTGCCAGGAGAACCGAGTCTTGACGTATCCGCGGGAGTCAAGGGACTGAAGGGCCTTGATCACCTATTCGGGGTATTAGCCGGAGGCGCCTTGATCGTCTCACCATACTCCCTTTATCCCCCTGGACTGTTGGGTCTTACGTAGAGGTTCTTGGTGTCAATGTCGGGATGCTTGGGAAGGTTGTAATCCTTCTTGGCCACGAGCACACCCTCTTTATAGCAGTTTTCAAATCAGTACCCAATCGTGGAGGCTTGCGCCCAGGAGGAGATGTTGAGACACAAAGTCGGCTCGTCGGTCTTGTAGGGAAATTTCACATACCGCGGAAGAGGTACTCGTGGATCTTCTTGCGGTCGGCCTTGGGGATAAGCCTGATTCAATTGATCGTTAGATACAGCTCATGCAAAACGATCAAGAATCTGGGATTCAGGCTCACATTGTCGCGAGTTCCTGGCGCTCTTCGGGGAATCGCTTTGACAACGCAAGGGTTCGGGGTGGAGGAAGTGGTTGTTGGTCAAAAGTCGAGAACGCGGCAACCAAAGTGATGTTCTCCAACAGAGTGCGGAAAGGCATCTAGGGTTCGCTAGCCCTTTGCCCTAACTGTCTCATTGGGGTGTGGCGCGTGGCACATCTCTGTGGCTTGACAGTACTGAGCCACATCTGGAGAGGCTGGTAATTTCCTCGCCTTCTTGAGATCGTCCATCGGTTTTCCTGACAACAGCAGTCCTTGACAGCCCAACTTGGCGCCTGTCAACGTCTAAACCACGATATTCTTGAAGTTATTTTTAAAGCTTTGAAGGAAGAACCGTTGGTTTACTCATTTGCCATGTCTCAGACGATTAACGTCCTGCTTTCCTCTTTCCCGGGGCTTTCATTGCCCTCTACCCTCACCCTTCCTCTTCCATCTACTTCTACTATCGCCAATCTCACAGAGCAGATAAACTCGTTGCTCCCGTTGCCACTTCTTGCGCAGCGGTCTCCTCTCATTCTCACTACTACCAACAACAAGCAGCTACAACCAAACTCCCTTGAACCACTGTGTAACTTCGTTACTTCCGATCACGATGCCGCGCAGCCTACATTCCTGCCCCTTCGGCTCAGCGCACGTCTATGTGGAGGAAAAGGAGGTTTTGGATCCCAGCTACGTGCTGCTGGCGGTCGTATGTCTAGCCGTCGGAAAGGAGCCCGGGACGAAGACAATGGCTCCAACCGCACTCTAGATGGACGTCGTGTACGAACTGTGAAGGAAGCCAAGGCCCTTGCTGAATACCTGGCCCTGAAACCTGACATGGATAGAAAAGAGAAAGAAGCGAGACGTAAACGGTGGGAAATGATTGTGGAAGCGGCGGAGAGGAGAGAAGAGGAGTTAAGAAACGGGGAATCCAAGGGGAAAGTCGATGGAGCCTGGATGGAAGATAAAGAAGAAGTCAACGAGAGGGCGCGTGAGGCTGTTCTTCGTGCCATGAAAGACGGTGCCTGGAGAGATTATCTTGCAGGTTCGCCAGTGGGTGGCTCAAGCAGCAGTGCGAGTGAGGGCAACCTCAATAGTGGTTCTACGAGTCCAACTGAGGATAGTGAAATGGACGATGTTGATGAGGAGTATACGGGATCTTCGAGCATGTCCGAGGCAAAAAAGTCCTCTACTCCTCGAAAGTACTTTGGCTTCGATGATGATGATGATGATGATGACGAGCTCTTAAGCGATGAAGAGGAGGAGAGAGTAAATGGTGGTCTGGACGGTGATGTCAAAGGGAAAGGGAAAGAAAAGGCCTGTTAGTCCTTATGTTGGTGGTATTTCTTATGGGGCTTTTGCATGGTGCTCGGCGTTCTGGTCTGCTGATGGAAACAAAGGGAATATCTGGGACTTTGCATTCAGCCTACAATTGTTATCCCTAGCTTCGACGAATATGTACTCCGTATAGTTCGATCTTTCCTCTTCTCTGGTAAAACGCACAATATCGTCCCTCTCCACAGACATCTGTAGTAATTATTCGGCGTCTGAAATACCAGTGACAGTAGTAATCGAGTAAGCTGGTCGGTCGTATGAGTTAGGGGTGAGGACTCAGCTGGTCCAGAACGCTCCTCTCCGGTTGCGCGCAGAGGCCCATAGTGCCATGCTGATATCATTCTTCAACTAGCTTCCGCGACTCATTTTGCAAGACCATAAAATTTCCAACCATGATATTTTTGACCCCTAAACTCGCTTTACGGAGTCTATTACGAGGTGGATTCTTTTTGTCAGCGGCTGCGTGTCGCTGTAATTATTCAATACCACCAAAATGGAACTGTCAAAAACTCTTTTCACTGACAGCCGCTGGTCGTCGGCGTTTCTCCCACCAAAGCAATCTCTTCCAAACCTCGACGTCTACGACGGAAGAAATAAATTATCCTGATTGGGGCGAAAAGGCTGAACAAGCCGCACGAGTGCTTCCTATCTCATGTCCTGGCTGCGGAGCGTTAACGCAATGGATTGAGCCGGAGGAAGCTGGATTCTACAATCTGCACAGGACCGCCGTGAAGAAGTACATTAATCGGGCTTTGGCGAGAACCAAGCATGCGACTGTTGAAACTAGGCCTTCTTCAGCTCCCTCTTCAGAAACGGAGTCTGCCAGTTCCGCAGCAGGACCGTCAGCTCCGGTCCAGCAAGAGCTTGATGATGCAACAGAAGGAGAGTCTGGTACTTCCAGGGAAGCGCAGGCAGTTTCCAATGAGGGCGAGCAAGATAGGAAGGTAATTGATGCTTTCGCTGAAGCGAGACCGACTGAAGGCCAATCATCAGCGTCAGAAGGTCAGGACTGCTCTACACACTTCGTGTTTATTTTGACTTCCCATTGAGCTTCTATATCTAACAGAGTTGCTGACATAGGGCTTGAATATGCCGCCCCATTACAACCACCATTCTGTGATAGATGTCACCTAATAGTCAACCATAACGAAGCTCGACCGATACCCTATCCACCATTGTCATACATCAGAGATATTATGGACGAGTCACCCTATGAAAATAACCATGTTTATCATATCGTTGACGCTGCTGATTTTCCCCTTTCTGTGGTTTCAAGCATCTATCGTCACCTCGATGTCCAGCCTCAACGTCCCCGTAACCGCAGATCTAAGGTGAAGAAATACGGCTCCAGTCAACGGCTTGCTGACCTCCAATTCATCATCACACGCTCGGATTTGCTGGGACCAACGAAGGAAAAAGTAGACGGTCTCATGCAAGATATGATTGAGATCCTGCGCAAGGCGCTTGGACCAATCGGCGAAAAGGCTCGTCTGGGAAACGTGCACATGGTCAGCGCTTACAACGGTTGGTGGACGAAAAAAATCAAGAAGAAAATATGGGATGAAGGTGGTGCTGTATGGATGGTTGGGAAAACGAATGTCGGAAAAAGCAACCTCATTGAGACTGTGTTTCCCAAGTCTCAGGTTGGGTCTGGGACGGACACAGAAAATGTGGAACCTGCACTTAAGAAAAAGACCATTGAAAAAAATGATATTCTAGATCCTGACTCTCTGCTGCCGCCTCCACAAAAAGTCGAAGGATACCCTGTTTTGCCAATTGTCTCGGCTTCCCCAGGCACGACTGCTTCTCCAATTCGAATTCCGTTCGGCGGTGGCAGAGGAGAAGTGATCGATTTGCCGGGACTTTATCGCACCGGGCTTGGTGACTACGTCAAAGACGAGCGTAAAATCGACTTGATTATGACAAAGCGTCCAAAACCAAAGCGTCTCTCCATTAAACCCGGCCAATCACTGCTGTTAGATCGGCTTATAAGAATAACACCGCTGGATCCAGATGTTGTGGTCCTTGCGGCACCCTTCGTCCCATTATACCCTCATGTCACTTCCACGCAAAAGGCTCTCGAAATCGAAGAGGGTAAGCGACCATATCGCCCTATTCTCCTGAAAGAGGGTCAGGAAAGTGTATCCATTGCCAAGGACGATGTCGGTAGCCACATGGCGTCTGCCGGTGTATTTGATCTGTGCTGGGACGTGACCCGAACGTATGGCGAAAAGAAGGAAGAGAGTGACCTTCCTTTGCTGTATCGGATGCTTGCAGTTGACGTCCTGATCGAGGGGAGTGGATGGGTAGAACTCGTCTGCCAAGTCAGGACGAAGAATAGAGCACTTGATGATTTTCCTAAGGTGGAAATTTTCAGTCCTGAAGGCAAGTTTGTCGGTGTGAGGAAATCGTTACGCACTTATGCATTCATTGAGGAGAGAAATCAAATTCGACGTCGGAAGGCTAAGAAGAGGCGACGATTTGGAAGTTGAACAATCATGACGTGGTAAGAAAAGGATACAGGCTTCGCCTTGAGCTAAACAGCGTATGATATCTCGTCGGTTTTACGACACTCGGTTATTGGAGCAACAGCTAGGTTTCACTTTGGATGGCACCTTTGGTTGCATAGTACATACTTTGCAGTGTTTATGTATATTAGAGCATGTGCAATAAACGTTCTTTTAAATCTAGCCGGTTGGATATGTTGGCCAAGGAAACTCCCTCCAAAAAAATGTCCTAGTGTAGTATCCCGGAAAAGAGTTCCTCATCGAAGATGACACTCTCATCCAGGGCAAAACAGAAATCTAATGAGTTCTGAAACATAAGATGGAGCTTGCTCTGGTAACGACTTTGAAACAATCCTCTCTGACCATCCTTATCAAACTTTAGGCTCTTCATCCTAAAAATATTCTTCGGCATCTTTCCTATTTTTAGAAATGTAGCTCCTTTCACGTAAAATGAGAACAAAACTTTCCAGAAAATTATGCAGTACCATCAGTTTCGGGGATATTCTCGAAGTGGAAAGTGGGTTGGCCAGGTACAGCATTCTCAGCCGTGGGAGGCAGGCCTTCTCGGATTTCACCATTGAGAGTTGTGCCAACCTTGCCACCCTCCTCTACAGAAATGATCTCGAGAACATTGCAACCCGTTGCTTTCTTGATGTTGCCCGCAAAGTCGCTCAGGGCCTGGAGTTCATCGAACCCAAGCTGCCGGCTGAACACGGTTTCTGGCTTCTCCTTCGATTGGACGAGGCGCTTCTTCAATCCCTGGACGAAAGGCATGGCCTTCTTCATCTCACCTAGCTTTCCGACTTTGGCATTAAGTTCCTTATCGTTAATAGTGAGACTGACAGCGTCAAAAGCCTCCCGAACGAGGTCAATGTATTTCTCCTGCCAGGCAGGGAACTTCTTTGCGACGAATATGGTGATCTTCTTTGGTTTCTTGGGGTTGAAGGCTATGGCTTTGCCCTTGGAAAGCTTCTTGGCAAAGCCAGCTTCCGCCGAGGTAATGTTTGATGATGTCGTACGTAGATACGCGAGGGCTGCGGAGAGCGAAGGAGATGGTTCTGGGACTTCAGGGTAGAGTGCAAAGTGGATGGATTTAGGCTACAAAGGATTAGTGGGAAACCCGAATAGCATGAACTGTGGTTGGGCGGGGAGTGCTGACCTTGTTAAGCACTTCGCGCCAGACATATTCGGCCCAATGGGGTGCAATGGGAGTGATAATGAGTGCTTGGAGCTCAATATACCGGAGAACGACGTCTTTGTGCATCCCAATGCTGGCCGTAGTAGTGGCCTCACGGTAGAAATCTCTGGCCGCTGTGAAGTCATAAAGAGCAGACTTCAACGCTAATTTGAAGTTTGTGCTGAGAAAGTAGGTTAGATTTTACTTGCCCTTCTCCGACGGACTAGAAGTAAATGAGTCATGAACTTACTCAGCATAATGGCTCCTTGCCTCCCTCACCAGGGCGTTCATCTCATTGACAAATAGCCTATCAAGGAACGTATCTGATGGTTCGGTGCGGAGTCCAGAGTCCTTCGTGACCTCCTCAATCCACTCCTTAAGGGTGAACAGACGAAGGATGCTGCTGTTTGCAACAGCCTCCTCAAAGTTGGCATCCTCGATGCCGTCTCCAGCATCAGCAAACGCAATACGAGTTGCATCCGCACCAAATTTATCGACGGCGTCCCGCAGAGTGAGGAAATTACCTGTGCTCTTGCTCATCTTCTCACCGTTTAAGAGCAGATGGCCATTAGCTCTCACCGAACGTGGCCAGTACTCCTCTGGGAAAAGCGCAATGTGGATGTATAGAAAGAAAGTAAGATGGTTCTGGATGAGATCCTTTCCTGAGACGCGAACATCAAGCGGGTACCAGTACTCAAATTCTCGTCGCAGAGTTTGCAAGGCTTCCTTGCCGATGCCACTCTTTTCGATAAGATCGTCCCCGATCTCCCTTCTGGTGAAAATATAGTCCCAAACCTCATCAATGAGTTGCTCTGGCTTAAGACCTAGGACACCAGGCTCCTTTCCGTATCTGTCTTTGTGGAGCAAGTGAGAAATGGTGTAGTATGACTGATATATTGTGCTGTCACTCAAACTCTCAACGAGGAACTGAGGGTCCCAGGGGAGTTTGGAACCAAGTCCATATGTTCTGGCGCATGCCCATCTGTTAAGCCATTCAAGGTTTTTCTGGAAGCCGTGGCGAGTTTCGTTGGAGTAGGTGTTAAGACGCTTGACCACAAAGTCTAGCGTCTGGTGAAGCCACTCTGGGTCATTTTCACCGTAGTTCAAGAACCATTGGCCCAGGTATGCAACCACACACTCATCAGCACTACGACTGATGACCTTGCCCATAGGATCAGCGAACGGGAAGGCATCACCGCTATTGATGAGCGCCTGGCGGACCTTGTCTTTGGCTGTCTGAACTGGCTCGCCCTTAAATTCTCCAACAAGCATTTTACCCTTATAAAAGCCTTCGCTGTAAGCCAATTCTTTCGCTTTGGCCAACTGTACCGCATCCTTGGGGGATTGAATCTTCAGTTGCTTGACCAAGGTTGGGGCTGTAAGATTGCCATAAGTCGGAGTTTCGATGATAGGAAGCATTTCCAATTCCGCCCATTCTTTCTTGATGCCATAATAGTCGGCTTTCCTGGCAAGATCGGTGACTGTCGCATAGTCGTCTGGACTGTCCGAAGGAACGGAAGTTACAACGCCAGTTCCCTTGCTAGCGGAAACGGTCTCCATGGGAAGAATTCTCACGCCATCCGTATGCACAGAGAGAGGGGCATTGACCAGCGTTCCAACGAAGGTGGACCCAGGAGCCTCAACAACAAGGGGAAGTTGACTCTGTTCGCGAGGGAAATTGGTCTCATCAAAGAATGTGCCCTGGAAGGCCATATTCCATGCTGCGCGTTTAGTGACAACATAGTACTCTTTCTCTTTGACTCTGAACACGCCATACGAAATTGACGGCCCAACGAAACAGCAGGTCTGGCCATACATCGTCTCTGGTCGCAGCGTCGCGGGCACGAAGTATACATTCGCGTCGTCTTCGATCTTGCCTTTCAATAAATCCTGGGCCTTCGGGGACCATTCCTTGACCTTCATTTTAAGAGCCGTGTATTCTTGTGGACCAACACCTTCTCCTTCAGTCCGATCGTGATCCATGCAGGGCTGCCCATCCTTTGGAGAATAAATTGTATATCTGTGTCCGTACAGAATTTTACCAGATTCACGGAGACGGTTCATCTGCCATCGGACAAATGCATCGAAGTAAGGATTGACGTCGGTAGTGACAAACTGTCTTCGCCAATCGATACGAGCACCCAAGCTGTCAAGATCACGGACGCACAAGGGTGGGAAATATTCGAGCCAATAATCAGGGTCCGCGAACTTGTGGACATCCTCAATCGGAATTCCTAGCGCCAGCATGATCTGGAACTGATACTTCAATTTCACAGCCTTGCTGGCGGCCTTGCTCTTTTTTCCTGAGAACTTGGTTGGATCTTCTTTCACTGGAACCGCACCCTGGGTCGGTGCCGGGTGCGCATCTACATCCTCATCATCTTCACGGTATCGCTCAAAGTATTTGCCAAATTTGTTTATATCGTCCACCAACTTGTCTGCGCACGCTTTGATTGGCATTCCTGTGCAATGGAAACCAAGCGGGAAGAGGGCTCGTTTCCCTTCCATCCGCGCAAAGCCAGTCATGAATTCTACTTTACTCGCCGTAAAGCTGTGTCCTGCGTGCAGGACACCGTTCATATATGGAAATGCCATTGTCCCGAAAAACTTGGGGTATTTGGCACGGAGCTCGGCGGCAGACATGGTGCCGGCGGGGACCTCTGAAAAGGTGGGAGCATCCACTTCGAAAACCCTGTCTTTTTTCCATTCCGCTTGATACTTTTTCTCGATGGCAACAAGGGTATCTCTTTTCTCTGTCTGGCAAAACGTCAACACTTTTGCATTGGCAAAAGGGTGGGAGGGAGAAAGAAGCGGGGTGTCCGCTCGTACATTTTCAAGTTTCAGGGTGTTTTTGCTGCTGTTGCTCGCCTCGAGCGCAGCCGCAGCAGCCGCAGCAGCCGCCATATCTAAAGTCTGAAAAGAGGGAAAGTGGCCCTATGTTGAAACCAAAAGTAAAATGCAGGCCTGCTGTCTTGCGAGTTTCTCTGTCTTGGGTGTGGGGTGAATCGTGATAGCTCCGATGGCTTTTTGCGGCGGTCAAAATCGACTTTCTTCTTGACTCAGCAAGGTAAAGGACTGCAGACAACCTCATTGGTTTTCGGAGACGGATTTTTATTCCTCCTTTATCGGAGATTGAATAACCAAAAATTCAATGCGATCATAGGGGATTTCGAAGTTGTTCTGGTGTGTCTGCTCAACAAAATTCTTTAGCCGTTTCTCCTTCATCACTCTTAAGCATCCTGCAGGGACCTTTCCTGCGGGAGGCGAACGGAATTACCCAAAAATGGTGTCAATCGTGAAGCGGATGCGGAAGCTGAGAACTGTAAGATCCTCACCGTCACTACGTCTCAACTCATCGATGTTCAACTTGACGAATATAAGCTGACCCCTCAATTGTTCAATTCTCTAGAAGGTATGCACTTTTGACTCTACCGTCGTTTTGTGTATATGCCGTTGAGCCCTTCTAGTTAAAAACCATGGCCTACACCCAAGGCGATTGGACGCATGACAATTGAAGAGCATTGTTAACCAAATACCGACTTTTTCCTCTAACAGCTTTTGCACATCCGATTCGGCATTGGCGCAGCAACCATTCCTCCATCCGCTCCCGTCACCCGCGTGCACCTCACATATACACACAAGACTCAACAAGGCCATATCGGCGCACGGAAATTCTGGCGCTTATGTCTTCCACGATTAAAGTTCTATAACCCAGCAGTCGCTATGTCGGTGAAGCAATCGCCTGAACCAACAACACCAGCTTATTTGACGGTCTACTTCTCCAAATCTGGCTCCAGTGCCGTGGCTGTCCCAGGCAACAGCGCCATACTGGATAGTCTTGCTCCTCCCCCCACAGATTCGGAAAGCGTTCGCACCATTGATCTCAACGGAAGAAATGAGAATGAAATATGGGCGGAATTCAAAAAGCTGACTAAGGCGCAAGATGTAGCACCGACGGAGGAGGATAAACGGGAGATGGAGGAGCTGGAGAGGATGAGGCAACAGAGTGAGATTGATAGGAAGCGGGTTGCTGCAATCCGGCAGGCCAAGAAGGACCAGGAGGCGATGCTGAAGGCAGCGAGAGAAGATGTGCAGAAGTTGCGGGCGGAATAGACCAGTATCTCCTCCTCGAAGCTCACCGGCTTCTCTGTATATGTATATTTATGGGGCGTTTCTGGTTTGGTTTGAATCATTATTGCCATTTTCTCTTGTCTGTGAAATAAACTGAATATCATTTAAGAAGATTCGTACTTACGCAGATTCTGCGCCGGCTGACAATCGATATATACTGATTCTTGTGACCTACGCACAACCCTGATTTTCATATAAAACCACGGCGAGCTGTTGCGAATCCATGACCATCAAAAGGGGAACGGGACCCCAATAAGGGCCAAAGAGAAGGTAATCCGAAACACAGGAAGTTGGCTGCCGAAGACCAGAGAGTAAACTGGAAGAACCGAAAATCGCCTCACCCGGATATCAATTACCCTTCTAACTAGGGGGGGAATTAGTTTCGTTTTCTGGATTCTCTGATATTTACAGCCGTCTAACATGTGTTCCACCTGAACTCTTTGGGCTGTTATGCATTGCAAGATAGTTAGCTAAACGTCAAAAGGCTTAGTTAATTGATGCAGGCAGGATGCTTTGCTACAACTTTTCCAATTGCTCTTTTCTGTCTCAAATATTACAGAAACAACATCAGTATGCCCTCGTCATCTCAGATAGGCAGTCAAGTCGCCTTACTGGTACCTGAACGGTACCAAAGAGCAGAACAGGATTTCATGTTCTCTTTAAGCATGTGTAAATTATATGTATGAGTCTTGTTCATTGTTTCCTGCTGTATCCCTATTGTATCGACAGAGCACCTACATAGGGTTAAGGATGAGGATGATACTTGCCAGTTCGGCTTGTATGATTGCATACTTCACACAAAATGTTCAGACTCACCGTTCTCGGAGGGCTATAGTACGATCAAGGGTTTGCTCAACCATAAGCCCAAGACTTTTCGTCATACACACAAGCAATAAGTCCACATTCTTGGCCTGTAAGCTGTATTGGATTGAAGAGGCCACCAGCAGTGGATGAGAAGGGGGCCAACAACCGAACCCCTTGATCAAGCCTCTATAAGAAGAAGAGGAATCTCCCTGTGCCTGTGTTCCATCTCCCAGAAATTGGATGGAGAGCCAATCAAAAGCTGCAGACCCAGAAGACGCGGATTAGGAATTGAGTTTGAAAGGCAATGATTCGGCTAATCTCTCAAGGCAAAGACCGCTTGTCACCTCTATAATCTCAATATTGTTATGATTTGGCCAAGGTGTTATGTCTGCAGAAGCGCATCCAACCGAGCCGTTGTGTGCTGGCTCACGTGCAAGTCATCATTGTCTATCCCTTCGCCTCCACTACAAAGACTAAACGGAAACAATAAAGCCTTGTCGGGTGTCATGAGTTCTGTGCTGTAAGTTTCCCACGACCTGAGTCCGGGCGAGAAGAGGCAAGCTCATCCTTTTCGCTTGGTGCCATATCTGAATGCGTAGGTTGAAAGTTCGCCGGTTGTTGGCACTTGCTTTTCCTAACACGACAGACTCGGAGCATTTGGCCGTTAAGCTTCGCTAATAGGGCAAAAGAGGCCACCATCCATGGTGTGAGTGTGTGTGTGTGTGGGTGTGTGTGTGTGTGTCATTGTATAACGCCAGATGATCTCAGCCCATATGGGGCATGTGATCTGAGCCAATACTGACTATCCCCTTACCCGTAGGTTGGGGATTTTTTAGCGTCGTTTCAATTAGTGCCAGCCGGCGGCGCTTGGTATTCATACTGTAGCCAATAGCCCAGCATATTAAATATATGGCGTCCTC
>FQSS02000479.1:0-24803 GCA_900128795.2 Malbranchea cinnamomea | reverse complement strand
CCGCTCTGCTCTTGGCCATCACCTTCTGGTGATGTTACCAGGCTGCACCACGAGGAGGTGGCAGAGTCGGACTTCGCAGCCCAGTCTGGCGTCGGGAAAACGATTTGACGAAGACGGTGGTTGCGGGATGATGTCGTATATCACGTGACATGATGGTATCTCCAGAACCGACTGGAAGCCACGCGAAGCCACTGAAACCCGCCCGAAACATCGCCTCTAGTCCTCAACATCGCCTGATCGATCACGCTGTTCACACCGACCGGCGTATATAAACGTCCCCGACCTGCGGGCAAGGATCTTTGTTTGCTTTTTTTTTCTGACTCGTTATCATCAAATAATTGACTCGTAATGAAAAAGTCTGAATTATGGCATGAACTTTTTTTATATATTTGATTTGCCCACGGATTGGAAGAATAGTGCAGAATGGACGGAACAAAATTTACGGACAAAGCTAACGAAGCTCTGCTAGACTCTAATGAGCTGGCAGAGCAATACGCTCACAGCCAGTTGATGCCAGTGCACCTGGCTGTTTCCTTACTAGATCCGCCGATCAAGGAGAGGACGGAACAACAAGGACACGCTTCGCACAATGCCTCCTCAATCCCCATGTTCAAACAAGTCGTTGAGCGGGCAAATGGCGATCCACAGCAACTCGATCGATCTCTGAAGAAGATGCTCGTGAGGTTACCCAGTCAAGACCCGCCTCCGGACCGTGTTAGCCTGTCTCCCGCTCTTGCAAAAGTCATTCGCACCGCCACCGAGCTATCCAAGACCCAGAAAGATAGCTACGTTGCCGTTGATCACTTCATTTCTGCGCTAGCGCAGGATTCCACTATTCAGCGCGCTTTGGCGGAAGCCAATATTCCAAACTCAAAACTCATTGACAGCGCGATTCAGCAGATTCGTGGAAACAAGAGAGTGGATTCTAAGACGGCAGATGCAGAAGGAGAGAACGAGAATTTGAAGCGGTTTACAATCGACATGACTGCGCTGGCGCGGGAAGGAAAAATCGATCCAGTTATTGGTCGAGAGGAGGAGATTCGACGAGTGATCCGGATTCTCAGTCGGCGAACGAAGAATAATCCTGTCCTCATTGGGGAGCCGGGAGTTGGCAAAACAACCATTGTCGAGGGTCTTGCGCGACGGATAGTCAATGCTGACGTCCCCGCAAATTTGGCCCACTGTAAACTCCTCTCTCTTGATGTCGGGTCTCTTGTTGCAGGAAGCAAGTACCGTGGAGAATTTGAGGAGCGTCTGAAAGGTGTCCTGAAGGAGATTGAAGAATCTAGGGAGACGATTGTCCTGTTTGTCGACGAGATTCACTTGTTGATGGGAGCTGGCTCCTCCGGCGAAGGTGGCATGGATGCTGCCAATCTTCTTAAACCGATGCTCGCGCGTGGTCAATTGCACTGTATCGGGGCAACGACGTTAGGCGAATACAGGAAATACATCGAGAAAGACCAAGCCTTCGAGCGTCGATTGCAGCAGGTCCTGGTTAAAGAACCGACAGTTGGAGAAACAATTTCCATTCTTCGAGGACTAAAGGAGAAGTATGAGGTCCACCATGGCGTCACCATTTTGGATGGAGCAATTGTCGCTGCTGCCACACTGGCGGCTCGATACCTTACCGCTAGACGACTTCCAGATTCAGCAGTTGACCTGGTCGACGAAGCCGCTGCCGCTGTGCGGGTGACCCGTGAATCACAACCCGAGGCTCTAGATACCATGGAGAGGCGTTTGCGTCAGCTACAGATTGAAATCCATGCCTTAGAACGCGAAAAGGATCCTGCCTCCAAAGCTCGGCTCGAGGCAGCTCAGCAAGAGGCTGCCAATGTTGCAGAAGAACTTCGACCGCTGCGGGAGAAGTATGAAAGCGAGAAACAACGCAGCAAAGACATCCAGGACGCTAAGATCAAGTTGGAGAATCTCAAAGTCAAGAGAGATGAAGCTACACGATCTGGTGATATGCAAACAGCATCCGACTTAATATACTTCGCCATTCCCGATGTCGAAAAACGCATTGAAAGATTAGAACAGGAACGTGCCCAGGCGGAAGCGGCTGCACGCGCCCGCCAGGGTGAGGATGGAGAAACTCTTCTCGCAGATGCCGTTGGTCCTGAACAGATCAATGAAATTGTGTCCCGCTGGACTGGAATTCCGGTGACAAGACTTCGGACATCAGAGAAGGACAGACTGCTCCATATGGAAAGCCATTTGGGAAAAATTGTCATTGGACAGAAGGAAGCCGTCACCTCTGTCTCCAACGCGATCCGGCTTCAGCGCTCTGGCCTAGCCAATCCGAACTCACCCCCAAGCTTCCTGTTTTGTGGTCCATCTGGCACTGGAAAAACTCTCCTCACCAAAGCGTTGGCAGAATTCCTGTTTGACGATCCGAAAGCCATGATTCGATTTGATATGTCCGAGTACCAAGAACGGCACTCCTTGAGTCGTATGATTGGTGCTCCCCCTGGATACGTTGGACATGACGCTGGCGGGCAGCTAACAGAAGCTCTCCGCCGTCGTCCATTCTCAATCCTTTTGTTCGACGAAGTAGAGAAGGCTGCGAAGGAGGTTTTGACGGTTCTTCTTCAGTTGATGGACGATGGTCGTATCACCGATGGCCATGGCAGAGTAGTTGATGCCAAGAACTGTATCGTGGTCATGACTTCGAATCTCGGAGCTGAATATCTATCGAGGCCGAATGGCCCTGATGGCCAGATCGATCCTTCCACACGAGAATTGGTTATGGGCACCTTGCGAGATTATTTCCTGCCCGAGTTCCTGAACCGAATTTCCAGCATCATTATCTTCAACCGCTTGACGAAGAAAGAAATCCGGAAAATTGTGGACGTCCGTCTGGCGGAAATCCAGCGGAGATTGGAACAAAACAACCGCAACGTCAAGATAGAGTGCACCGAAGAGGTGAAGGATTACTTGGGCCAGGCGGGCTACTCTCCTGCATACGGCGCACGGCCACTCTCTCGTCTCATTGAGAAGGAGGTGCTGAACCGTCTTGCGATTCTCATCCTCAAGGGCGCTATTCTCGATGGTGAGACAGCGCGTGTAGTGATGGAGAACGGACGCATCAATGTGCTGTCCAACCATGTTGATGCAGACGGTGATGAAGAGATGATGGACGAGGATCAAGAAGACGAGCTTGTGGAAATTGAGGAGGATATGGCAGACAAGGACCTTTATGAATAAGAGTTTGTTATGTGTGTGTGCCATTTTCTTGGAATGAGCGTTACGATTTATGAGGAAGCATGCAATGGTTTGGCAGCCGGCGGGTTGGCTTTGGGTAATATTTTCCTGGTGACAGCAGTTTGCGTTTTGGTTTAGCATTTGCGGTGTTTTTGGTACAAAGCTTTTTTCTCACTGATGCCTTTGCCCAGGAGATAAAATGATGTTGTTTTAAAGAAAATAATCATGGCTGCAATAATCGAATCACCAAACCTAATCCATAAACCTACCCTTGAATCAATCATTTAAATAGTTCATAAATGAAGATAATCATTTCTCCTCAGATTTTCAACATCGCACCAAAGTAGTTGTACGTTGCTGGTTCCAAGTCGATGGGAAAATCACGTGATTTCGCGTTTCATTTGGAAGTGACGCGTCGATGGCACGACGGACGCTGCTGCGTTCTTGTTCTTATTAACCTCATTAGAGATCGTGGGTTGGTTTGCCAGAACAATCGTCCTTCCCCCACGATTGCTTCCTGGCATGGCAGCGGGTATTTCAGAGATATGCCATTCAAGCCTTTTCGTCCTCCGCTGATTAGAAAACCGGCCCAGGCCCCTCAGGCGTTGCACAAGGAGGATGAACATCAAGCAAAACGCCGTCGAATCAATGACAGTGATGATAGGCAATATGCTTCGGCTTCCGCTGCGTCCAGCACTGTGCCAATTGGCCGGAAAGAGTACAACTCTGTGAAACCTTATCGAAGGCCTTTGGCGCCAGTGGATGTTTCCCCTTCGGCTAATGAATCGTTGGCTCCTGACCCGCCAAGAAGTGATACAGGAGATGGGGAAGCATACTATAATGTGCTTTGGTGCGTATTGTTAAGGGTTGGATACCCCTCTTCACTGCCAGGCTATGCTAACGGATTTCTCAGGCGCAGATTCACAGTCAAGAAACACAAGACTTGGGACGGAGATGGGATCCTTTGCCTTCGAGGTGGTTATGCTTATTTGCAAGATATATCAGGCATGGATATGGGTCGTGTCATGCTCAATTCAAAGCTGGAACCTGGCTCACAGTTGTCTGTTGGGGGGAAAGAAGTAGAAATTGAATCTGTGCTTTCCAAGGAAAGTTACCTATCTGGCAGACCATTCCTAACCGCCAATCAGGCGAAGATATCAGGAAATTCTCTGTCAACTGGACCTATATTTGCTCGACAGGGTGGCGTTGGCTTTACCCACCCCCTTCCCAGAACGAAAGTCGAGTTCCAGCAGATGAAAGAAGCAGCGAAGAAGACACTTAATGTTTCCGCTCCAAAGAGCGTCGCGACGAACTTTACGTTCAAGAATCCGCTAAAGGAAAATACCGTACTTCTGCAGAAATCAGGTAACGTTCCTGTTCCACGTCACGATCCACACGCTCCGGGTGCCGTTGTTATGAAGAGGCCAAGTAACGTGCCCGAGGGCAAGCAGATTGTTGACGTTGTGCTCGATCCGCTCTTGGGCAAACACCTTCGAGAGCATCAACGAGAAGGTGTAAAGTTTCTTTATGAATGCGTTATGGGGATGAAACCCTATAATGGAGAAGGGGCTATCCTTGCAGACGAAATGGGCCTTGGAAAGACCTTGCAGACAATAGCTCTGCTTTGGACACTTTTGAAACAAAACCCAATATATGAGGCTCCGCCGGTTATCAAACGGGCTTTGATAGTCTGCCCTGTTTCCCTTATCGATAATTGGCGAAAGGAATTTCGCAAGTGGCTAGGAAATGATAGGATAGGGGTATTTGTGGCGGACGGAAAACGAACGAGGCTGACGGATTTCACTATGGGGAAAAGTTACAGTGTCATGATTATTGGTTATGAGAGGTTGCTTTCAGTTCACGAGGAGCTAACAAAGGGCTCTGGTATTGATATTGTGATTGCGGACGAAGGCCATCGACTGAAGACTGCTCAGAACAAAAGCGTCCAAGCCATTCAATCTCTGAATACATCACGAAGAATTATACTCTCGGGAACACCTATACAAAACGACTTGACCGAATTCTTTGCCATGGTTGATCTTGTTAATCCAGGGCTTTTAGGCTCCTTCAGAATGTTTATGAAGGAGTTTGAAGGGCCTATTGTCAAATCTAGACAACCAGGGGCCTTGAAGAAGGATATTGAGAAGGGCAAAGCGAGAGAGGAGGAACTTCAAAATCTGACGTCAATGTTTATTCTCCGACGAACTGCAGACATTCTCGCAAAACATTTACCACCAAAAACTGAATATGTCCTCTTTTGCAATCCAACAACTTCGCAGGCTGATGTCTACCGCCATGTGCTCGCATCGCCAATCTTCCAGTCTGCACTAGGAAACGCAGAGTGTGCTCTGCAACTAATCACTATACTAAAGAAAATTTGCAATAGCCCTTCTCTTCTGAATCACAGAACGAACGACGACGAATCCTCGGACTCCACTGTGGCTGCTTTGCTTTCAACTCTTCCTCCGAAAATCCTTCGACATCTTTCGCCCGCATCAAGCGGGAAGATAAGAGTGCTTGACCAACTTTTGCACAATCTGCACACTACAACTGACGAAAAAGTTGTTCTGATATCCAACTACACCTCAACGCTCAACATTCTCGCAAACCTCCTCACATCTTTATCTCTTCCATTTTTGCGCCTCGATGGCTCCACTCCCGTCTCCAAACGACAAGGACTTGTGGACGACTTCAATCGTTCTCCTGCCTCTTCATGTTTTGCTTTCCTTCTATCCGCCAGAGCTGGTGGGGTTGGACTTAATCTGACGGGTGCCAGCCGTCTTATCCTCTTCGATGTTGATTGGAATCCAGCGATCGATATGCAAGCCATGGCACGAATCCACCGTGATGGGCAAAAGAGACATTGTCGCATCTATAGATTCATCCTAAAAGGCGGCCTCGAAGAAAAGATTTGGCAGAGACAAGTCACGAAGATTGGCCTTGCGGACAGCGTGATGGACCAAAAAGCTGGGGTTGCTCAATTTTCCAAAGAAGAACTGAAAGACCTCTTCCGGTTGGATGAAGATTCGCATTGTCAGACCCATCAGCTAATGCAATGCCCTTGTGCTGGTCGAGGTGAGGTTGCAGATTGTCAAGCTAACCTGCACGCTTCAGATGATGAATCTGAACATAACGATAACTCTGATGATTTGTCTCCGAAATTGGTTAAGGCGTCACAGCTTGAAGACAGTGCTTTCAACCCAAATCAGAAGGGATTGAAGAAGATGCGGTCGCTGATGCAGTATTCCCATTTCGACACTGCAATTTTCAGCGGAGATAATATTTCTTCATACCGGTATAAGGACCCAGAGTCCATCAGTGACAACGATAGCGACAACACGTTGGAGCGTCAGAAACTCGAACTAGAACGGCAGATTGATGATGGTGCTCTCGTCTCGTTGCTCAAAGAGGAGGGCAATGGGGTTGGATTCCTTTTTGTTAAAAAAAGTGCTGCATCTGTGCCTGTCAGTGCCGGGGCACCCATGAACCCTGGCGTTACAAGACACGAATAGATGGAAAGATAGATATACTTGAATACCCGATATACTCGGAGTACGACGGTTAGACACATTTACAATGTCAACTTTTGCCAGATATATGTAGAGCACAAAGTTATGATGAATACTAAAGTGCCTCGAACACTTGCCCAACTACACCTTTCTAACATGAACCCGGGGATATGTGGCAGATGTAGATGGTGTCGCCGTTCTGTGGATATCTATCCAAACTTAAGAGTACTCTGCATTTCCGGAATCTCAAATTTACAGAGATATGCGACCTAGCTGCTGTTCCCATCATAGGTCAAAGCACATGGAATCCAATCAGATGAACAGGGCCTGCTTGGATATGGAGTCCAGGTTACTGCTTAGAACATCACAGATGAGCCCTCCAATATTAAGACAGGTGAAGAAGTTCAGACATATCAAGGTTATGGGCCATCATTTAAAGATGCAATGGACATTAACCCACAAAAAAACATCCCCCAAACACCACGCCAATGCAACGAGCATTGCAAACTCATAACTCCCATTATCATTTGAGACAGATTGCTTCAAAAAAGAGATTATTAGGCTAGACATTCAACAAGGCTAGCCAGATAATCATGATCAATATCTCAACTTCCCAACTAGCGAAAATGTGTAAGCTGTCTCAGCTTCTGTCTTCATCTGAATCATATAGATCTTGAAACAACCACCGACGACGCCCCCTTCCTTGGCGACCTCGTTGTACTGCTCCCACACCGATACAGCAATACCGGTTCTTGCCACACGTTCAAAGCAGCTCTCGCCCAAGCATACATCTAACAGCACCTCTCCGTGCTTCTTACCCCGGATTAAAATTCGTTTCTCTGCTTTGAGTGGATTCTGTAACGGCGGCGCAGGGCTGGATGTCGTGGCACCCTCGTGAGATCCAGCGTTGTTTTCGGGGGACGTTTGGTCAGGGTTGAACTCCGTCGCACCAGCTGAAGTATTAGGTGGAGATGAACGAGGTGTCACGGGCATTATTGTGAGTCGGGCTGCGCCCATGTCACGCCATTTTGAGGCAGATTCCCTGCAGTAAAGTCGGATCTTTGCATTAGTAATCCCGATTCCACCTGCGACCGCTTTGGACGCATCAATCGGTTGGAAACCCGGGGAACCAGATCGGGTAGACGTTGAATAAAGACTTCCACCCCCGCTTCCAGTTCGCGACATGAGGGTCGATCGTGCGATATTAAACATCTTACTACCCGCACCAAACTTCTTGAGGGCCGAGAACGCACTAGACATGGTGCCAACGCTACTCTCCGATACTCCAACGGATGGAGGTGGCACGGCTGAAGCTCTGTAACTATTCCTTCTTGATAGTCCGTACCAATTGAACCAGCCGCTAAGTCTGCTCGATCGAGGCGTGTTTGGACGATCCGAAGGAGCTGGCTGATTGGCAAAAGGACCCCGAGAATTTTGCAACGCGATGTAAGTTGGATTGTTTATTCTTGAGTGATTGATCAACCCGTACAGTTTGTCACAATCATCAGGACTGCGCGAGCGGAACATGATATTGCTGCTCGCGCTTAATCTTGACCTTTGCGTGGGAGGAGAACGAATAGTTATATCAAGCGCAGTTCCACGTCTGATAGGCACGAGGGGGGTAAGTTCAAGAGCAACCAACGGATTTTTCTCAGTGTTTTGTTGATCTGAGTCTCCAGACTCGTCTTTAGTATCGTCCATTTCGTAAGCTTCAATCAGACCAGGCGTAACCACGATGCGGCATTCGTGCGGATGTAAAAACTCCCATGAACCATTCTCACGCCAAGAATATACGGAAGCAATGGCCTCTGCCGCCTTCGACGGCTGAGATGACACACTTTTGCACGGGTCCTGAGAGGCAGAATTGGGCGGGCATAAGGTGTCACCTTCAGTGGGTAGAGACTCTGGCGGCGATAGTTTGCTTACGCGGCGAGCATTGATCGGCGGCAAAGGTGCTACAATATCATCGTCTTCTAGGTCGTCTTCAGAAGTCTCAGTTTCAGAAGATACCTCGTGGTGTTCAACTGTAGACGTTTCTGACGGCAAAGACTCAGTTGCAGTTGAAGGCTCATATTCATGTTTCAAGGGAGACGATGTCCGCCTGTGATGAGTAAACTGTGGCGTCGGAGGAGTGAAAATATGAGCACCTGACAATCTTGATTTTTCGGATGTTGGTGTAAGCGTTCTGTGCGGTGGAGGCGCAGGAGCATTCTCTTTGGATGGCTCATCATCTACTGGCCAAAAGATGTCTTCCTCTTCACTCAAGTCGTGAGCTTCCGAAGCTTCGGAGCGCGTTGGGCTGGAAGTTGCAGTTGCAGTTGGATCCCTCTTGCGAAGCCTCGGTATGGTAGGAAGCTCCAAAGAAGGAACAGGGGAAAGCGATCTACGAGTCGGCCGCACAACCTTTGCAACGGGACGCTTTTCCTCGGGAGTCTTAGTTGTGTCCATTGGTGAAGAAGGGTTCTTCTCTGGATCCTGAATGCTATTTTCAACAGCTCTAGTGTGCTCAGATGTAATTGGGTCTTGCTTGAAGAATCTTTCGGGTGTTCTTTTGCCAGCGGGAGACGTCGGGCTTCGAGGAGAAGCTGGCCGTTTTGATTTTCTCTGAGCCTTAGCCCTCTTCAATGTGGTCGGAGTGGTCGGAGATTCACCACCAGCCGTACTCATGGCTTCATTTAAGCTCCTTGGACTCCGGTTTTCCTGCGCTTTGGTAGGTGTACGGGGCGATATGGCACCCGTCTCAGGGGTTACAGGACGGCCAAAGCATTTGCCTGTACCGCTCAAGGCAGTAGATGGTTTAGGAGACTCTTGTTCGATCTGTCCCTGATTACGAGAAGAGCTTCGTGCCACAATACAAGCCTGTTCCCCGATAGGTATGTTAACATTCGTCGGGCTAGGCGCCCGGTCTGTTCTCAAGGACGAAAGAAGACAACTTTCTTGCTCGATTGAGGATTGCTTTTCTCTTTCCTTGAGTCGATTGAGGAAACTCAGGGACCTGTTGATCTTAGGCGGGATTGGGCTCATGCCCAACATCTCTACCCACTCTGAACAGATCTCTTCGTCATCTGTTTTGAAAGACAGAAGCTCATGCCATCCCCAATGTTCCCCAGGATATTCACGCACCATAACAACGATCTCACCTCGGTCATCACCTTTTCTGGCAGATACTCGTTCTCGCTCAATTGGTGGAAACAACAATCGTCGCCCCTTGTTGTCGACTTCACTGATGAAGAGATCGCCACCGGGGCCCTTATCAGGAGAGTTGTCACGCAAAAGTAGTTCAGCACGACAGTCGATCTGTTGGCCTGTGGAATGAAGCAAGGAGAGGTCAAAAAAGTCGCGAGCTCGCACACGTCGCGTCTTGTCAACGACGGTATTTTCGAGAACGCCCAATGTTTGCAAATCTCGACATCTAGTTGCACCGATAGCAGCTGCCGATTCATCCTCGAGCCTTGCACGCTCCTCATTGGCACGGCGTCGGGCATCCGTCACAAGTGATTGGTACGATGCTGAAATTTCCTCGGCTTTTGGAGACGGTTGAATGTGGTTCAGTCCTTTGAACGTCTTCGCAAGATATTTCAATCTGACGAGGGGTCGCTTCAGAAGGTAAGCAACGTCCACGCGTTCACCATCTCCGTTTATGACGTCGCCATTTTCATCCTGGGACATGCCGTCCAACAAACTTTTTGCATCAGCATTTTGCGAGGCTGGGTCATCTGCATCAGGAGGTGCAAGGTTGACGATAACGTCCTGGAATCCCAGCCTCCAGGCCTTCAAGTAATCGGAATATACTTTTTGTGCTCCCTGTGCCCAGCTTAGCAACGCTTCTGGGTTATTGAGCGGGATCCGCTTATGCAGGTTCTTCAACCGTTCCAGACAGACTCCCATATTCACGATAGGTCTTGTAAAACTGTCGTCATCTTTTGGATCTGCCGAAGGGCGAAAGAGCCCCGCAGCAATCGCGGAGTCTGATTTTGAGAGCACTGATGTCAGTAGCACGGGAATAACGCCGCCAACCAATGTCCTTAATTCACGCATATATCTCGCCTCATCTGATGCTAGCTCTCGCATAAGATCGCTCAAAGTTGCTGTGGCTAGTCGACTTCTGTTCGTGCGAATGCTTCGAGCTGATCGTATACTTCTGGTTCGCCCTCCAGGAGCTGATAGAACGGACATCAGATCAGAGTGCCTTGTAAGCCGCCTTTTCAGATTAGAGGCAGTTGGAGGTGGTAATGAACTAGGGTCCAAACGATCCCGAGATTCCGACTCAATCAATCGATCTTCCTGATCACGTCCGGCTGTGTGGCCTATTTTTGAGGGTTCTCGAGGGCTCTGATCGATTTGGGATGGAACTGACTCATTACCGGTAGCAAGAGTATCTACTGATGCTATTGTCGATAGCCTGTGCATGCCGGTGGCGGGAAAAGGGCGTCTCAAAGTGAGGGGCGGCGGCCGTTCTAAGTATGAGACCTCCGATCCATCCGAAGAAAATGGTCGATCTGGGTTCGATTCTCGAAGAGCTTCTTCGACAGACTCTTGTAGTGTCGACATCTTAGATGTGTCGTACGTTGAAGTCGGTTGTTTTCTTGCCCCTGATCTCCTCAATCCGGAAGATGGGCCAGGGAATTGCTCTCGTTCACACGACGATGGTATCTTTGATGGTCTAGCAAGCTTCTCGTCACCTTGACTCCTTGACTCTCTGCGTCCTGACCGGGGAGAATCTCTCCTGTGCCTTCGCGTCTTCCTAGATCTTCTGCGGGAGTTATCAGACGTGTCACCTGAACGCTGCGTATGATGGCCTGAGTCACTTCCATCAGACTGAGATCGTGATCGTCGGCTTGGTGGCGCATTTACAGATGGCTGCTGCTCATCAGAGAATGGATCAGGGGTCGCTGAAAGCCAAGCTTCAACTTTTGACCCATGAACACGCTCTGGAGGGCGCGCCTCAGGCTTTGAAGAAAACATTTTCTTTGATTCGTCGATAACCTGGTTAAATATTCCACTTTTATGAGGAACAGGCCGTTTTTGTCGTCTACGCGACTGTGATCGCCTTTTTGAGAGCGGAGGATCCGTGATATCACTTGGCTGAGTTGACCACTCCGTCTCATAGTGTTTGGCCGGACTTTCACTTCTGGGTATATCTCCGGATTCAAACTTTCCTTTTCTCCTAGTTGGGCTATCTCGGGACGATCGGCGCTTCGACTCATGTCTCTTGGGACTAGATGATTTCGCTTTATTTTCAACATTGGAATCACCATTGACTTTGAAAGAACCATGTTCAGAATCACTTCGTTTATCATGCAGTGGAGGAGATTTCGACGCCTTGAGCGGACCAGCATAGACCTTGATGCCGTCATCGAGGAGCAACTTCGAAGACGCACGCTTAGCCGCCTCTTCTTTTGCTCTTTCTATCCTCTTTTCAAACAAAGCTCGAGTCTCGTCATACTTTGTGCTCGTACTCTCCATACGCTTTCGGGGTGACGAATTGGTCGAAACCGAGTTAGGCGGCGACCTATTTTTCCTCCAGTGCCCGTCACTAACCACTCTTTTCTTCGGTGTACTGCTGCTCAAAATATTCCGTCTCTCCTCATTGTGGGGTATCCTCGTCGCTGTCGTCCCTTCCCTGCGTCGTCGGGTCCTTGGCCGTCTGGTGCTCTGTCGGACGTCTTGTCGTTTGGTCTCTTCTGATTTTTGCTCTTCCTCGCTACTCGCACCAACATCCGGTGCAATTACAACCCCTCCACCTTGATTTTGCCATTTCCGGATCTTCTCCCTAACAGATTGCGTATCATACGGCCCAAGTGATTCACCGATATCAATGGTTTTCGGTCGTGCAAAAGTTGACTTCGCACTTCCACGATTGGAAGGTCGTTGAGGGGAATTTGAAAGTGTCATGGATACCGTGTACCGCCTATTATAGACGCGAGAGGTCAACATCTTGTCGATTATCCCGAGTCCTCAGCGGAGAGAGCCATAGTTGAGCACTTACTCGCTACCGACTTGCGAAGTGCCTCGCAATGGGCATGTCTGACTCGGATATAAGTTTTCAGTGTTTGTCCCTTTTGCTCTGGTGTCACATTATTCAGTAGCAGAACTAAGAGGGTGCAGAAGTTGATTGTTTGTTCGTGGGTTTCAAACGTACATGGCCGTAACGCAGGTTGCTACGTGGTGGGCTTGGTTCTGGCGGTCACCGTCTCAGACCAGAACTTGATTTTACACGGGCCAGTGATCAAAACGCCTATACAGAAGGGGATACGAAAGAGAAGAGTATATCAGGTAGCAAACAAGGGAAATCTCCCTCAAGATGTTGTCCTCATCACAAGGCTAGTAGGGTGCTTCGAAAGTTTGTTTACATCGTGCACATGAACACCTCGGCCTGGGCGAAGACGCTGCAGCGTGACCAGTAGGAAGTCGTGCGTAGGCGTTAGGGCGAGCTGACTCAGCCA
Source organism: Malbranchea cinnamomea (assembly GCA_900128795.2). Classification (NCBI taxonomy): domain Eukaryota; kingdom Fungi; phylum Ascomycota; class Eurotiomycetes; order Onygenales; family Malbrancheaceae; genus Malbranchea; species Malbranchea cinnamomea. The sequence goes on along the minus strand of FQSS02000479.1, from coordinate 11,647 downwards.
GGGGCTTCCCCGATAAAATAAGTACACCTCTCTTATCCTTGTACACTGTAGAGCGAACACAAGGGCTTGGAGCACACGATGTGGTGTCATAGGAAAGACACCCACGTAGCACACGAACTGGTCCGCGGCACAATTGACAAGTAAGCATTGTAAATTTGGGTGATAGACGAATTGCAGTCTTAGCTTCATTGGACCAAACGGGAACGATCAGAGTTGGGTCCGCAGCGAGTTTATAAAGAAGCGCCATTATATATTCTGGTCTATTTTGTTAAACAACAGGTGTCAAACTGTGCAGTGTGCCTGCCTTCGAGCTGCTGAATGTACAAAATCCCATAAACCGCAAGCGGTCTGTATAGAGTGCAGCAGTGCATCACACACTACTTGAGACGCCAAAGATGATAACTTGGACATTTCGATCATTTCGTCTTACGATGCTTCGATGTCTCGGCGAGAAATTGCATAGAACGCGAAAGGATGCGGACGCTTTGGATGAGGAAGACTGAAACGATCCGGAGTTAGCATGTAAATACCAATGGTGCATTCTCTACGGAATTCACTTACTACTTGGGACAACAATCCAGATGAAGTTAAGGGAAAAATAATAGAACCAGAAGTAGTATGCCTCTGGCCGGCAATATACAACCCCGTAGAAATACTCATTAAACGCATTGGTCGCATAATAAAGGATGTCACCGTAGATCTGGCCAAGGGAGACAATCAATTGAAGGGGATAACGGAGGGGATGCTGCACGGTTATCAAGTAAGCGACGAGGAACGAAAGAGGACCCCAGCACACCTGATTATCTGTCAGCCAACTTCCCCGGGACGCTCTCCACTAAGACCAATGAAACCTACCGCAGTGATTGACTCCATGCAGAGAACGAAGGGGTCGGACGTCAGGTACCGCGAATCAGAGAGTGAGTATTCTTTCCACAGCTGACCGAAGTAGTCTTGGGCAGGGGCCATGTGCGCGTGATTAACGACGAAGTAGCCTTCGAAGAACAAATGGATGCTTCCAGCTGCACGACAGTGTTAATCGCAGTCTACCATCGATTCCGCCTTGCTAACCTCGGGTTCAACTTACTGAAGACAAACCACAAGACCGCAACCTTGTCCATCTTCGGCAAGTTGGGGCTGACATACGACACCCCAACCAGCGTCAAAAGCAGGAGAGCACTCCATCCACCCAAGAAGGTACCGACAAGGAAAAGCGTAGGCCACTCATTGGCAGTGTAGCCAACAAGCTGGGCTTCAGCCGGGTAATAGGGGTGTTGAACCACTTCCACTATGGTTGAGTTGAGCATCTTTGAGGACTTTTCTTTTGGATCAGAGGGCGGGGCTGAAATCTCAAAAACCTTGCATTATCACTTCAACTCCTATGCTCAGGGAGTCTGAGATCTCGCCCTTCGTCGCGCCCTCAAAGAAGGGGATGCTGAGTTCTGGCAATGTTGGGGTGAAAACTTAGGTCCTTGCACAGGAATTCAGGAACAGCATGCCAAGAGGCGCAGAGTTTGGCGCTACTGGGCTTACTCAACTAGCTGTGGGGAAGATTGGCGCAACCGAGTCACCCGGCTGAGCGCGCGTCTGGGGTCAAGTGGGAGAATGGGCTCAGGCTCCGACCACCCGCGTCATCTTGGACTTCGATCACTGCCACAAAAGTTACAACCACCCGGGGAGCCTCGCGTGGCCCTCATGCCTCCAACATACCCCGTAAAGCTATGGCACCGAAAAGAAAAGGGTCAAAGTCCTCCAGGACTGACTTGACGATCGATTCTTCCGAGCCTCCACCCGCTATCGTAGCACTGTTCTTCATTCGTTTCGATATCAGGGCTGGGTAAGGGTTTAGGGACTGGGCGACTGTTCTTCCCCTTGTTTAACAGGCTGTTGGCTGACTTGTTCTACTCGTCAGATATACCATCTCGTGGAAACGATCCATTCCTGACGGCATGCCCCTCCTCCTCCTATGCCTGCTGCACGTCGGTCGCTGACAGCTTGGATATTAGTTAAGCTTGAGAACGTGGTGGAATTCAAGTCATTGCCGTCAGGTCTGCATAACGTGAAAGAGGATCTTGTGTACGTTTTTTTGCTTCTTGGTGTGATTACAAGACGCCTCTGACTTGTGCTCCAGCTATTTCGTTCACGAGCAATATGCGGGCATTAGCGCGTTTGTCAACCAGCCAGCGGCGGAATCGGAGAGGAATGCCCTCATGCTAGCGGTTGGCGTCTTGGTACCTCTAAGCCATGGTAGACTGGGAAAGAACTGGAGGCATGCTGCAGGTTTGAAAGAGCTGGCTCGGTATTCGGCCCTTTGGAGAGGAGAGGAAATAAAGCGACCTCGCTATTAACAAATTTGGGGTAGGAAACTTGCGGAGAATCCGGATGACACCAGCTCATTGGACGGGTACTGGGAACATTTTGGACTTTCACGCCTTGAGACCGGTTCGCCTCTTGAACCACCTCTTGATTCAAACTCCGACCAGAACCCGAAACAGTCACCCCAAGAAGCGTTTCGCAGAAGCCGCGCTCTCAGCGATGCCACAGCACTAGTCACATCCAAGCATGTACTAGCACCGTTCCACCCAGCGTTATCCTCCCCGGAGCTCATAGACACCTTTGGCCCTCTGATATTTCCACTGTATCGTGCGGCTTTGCTACGCAAGCGAATTCTTCTGGTCGGAGATGCCCCAATGGAAGCGGCATGCAATTTTGGTAAGTCAGCGAAAAAAAAAAGCCTTCTCCGCGACAAAGCTGACGTTTACTGAAGTATATAATCTGTCCCTTCTTACATCGATACCAAACACGCTTACACCTCTTTTACCGACCACGACCCATTCCATATTGAGACCAAGGCCGTTATTCAACATCTGCATACATGACATGGCATATTTATTATCCCTTACCCGCGATCCTTCGAACGCAGATTCGTGCTGGATTTCATGTACAAGCGATCGAGTGCTTGCTCTCAAACCTGAGCTCTATGACATTGTGGTTGATTTGCCGCCATCATTTTCGAAAAACGCTGCCGAAAAGGTTTATCCTACTATCACATATTCAAATACACCCACCGCTGGCGTGAAGCAGTCGCGGCCAGTTGTACTGAAAGCAACACAACGTGATGCCCGGCGCTACCTTCGCCTTAAAGGGGGACTTGGCAATTTCCCACGAGCTGGTACTAATTCCACCGATGAGGAAAACACAGATGCCGAATCCACCTTCTCCTCCAGTTCGATAATTGAGCCTCTTTCTTGGCCGCTTTTGGCCTACAACTCATTTATCTGGTGGGCTTCCGCAGGAGAAAAGAGTTCAAATGTCCCTGATGAAGAGACAGAACAAGACGCAAGGCTCCTTTCGACCGACGTGGACAACTATTCAATGTATCCAGCTGGCTCTAGCCACCGTAGCGGCGCTATCCTGCAAGAAGAGGCAAACCAGCCGCAAGAAATCGCAATCTTGACATATTTTCGCCGTTTAAGCACGCAAATATTCACAGTTTTGTCAGATGCTATTCGCCGACACGATGGGGTCGATATTGACATGCCAGAATTGGAAACCAACTCCGCATTCGGCTTGGAGCGTGATGAAGATAACGAAGATGCAGAGGGGGCTTCGACCTCTGTGGCTGAAGACCCCAACGAGCCTCTATTACCCTCTTCCGCGCCCAATGAGCCTTGCAACGATGACGAACCTGTTTCAATATCGAACTCGGATATCACGGGGATGGGACTGGATCCTTGGAGTGACGTTGACAGAGCGTTTGTTGAAGCCTTATGCGAACTCTGGTTCAACAGGAAGGCGCATGTTCAGAGTGCAAAGATCAAATGCTGTGGAATACGAATCCTATAATGATTTGAATCTAGTCATACTTGATATCGATTATACGATTGCTTGTGCGGCGGATACTTTGAATGGAAAATCAGGGGAGCATAGCTACCTTGCAGTTGGAATATGCTCTTCGGTATGTTCAAAGAGAATATGAGATTCACATAAAACTATGCCCAATTAAGCACTAAAGCCACCGAATGAACTTGTCATGGAAGGACCTTGTTCTATCAGGAAGATAGTAGATGTTTATTAGCTATCCTTAAGAGACGCCATTGCTGCATATGTTCGCCATACACCTCGCTGGAACAGTAAATACAGGTCAAAAACTGTTGAGTGGCAATCACAAAAGGAAATCGTTAGGTGAAGGGGTCATAAAAAAAGAGGGAATCAAAGACTGAAGCAGGATCTAGTAAATCTCGAGTGCAAGAATAAAGAAGAAAAAGACCCCAGTGCATGTATGAGAAGAACGTCAAGAGTGAAAATTTCATGTGGCCTATCGAGCCAATAAAAATGACCAATGCGGATATGTATCTGATGGAGTTATTCCTCTTGTGGATGGGGAAGAGATATTCGATTAGGGCGGATAAGGTGTACAAGTTAAACGGTCGAGGTCAGGTCATCTGGGACCCAGGACAGGAACAGGTAAAATGCAACTGTATCCCAATAGCAATCATGGACACCTTACAAAGCGTCCTGCAGAGATTAGTGGAGTTTGCCAACTGGCGCACTGAAATCCCTTCTAGGAACACTAGCGCTGCGAAGCTCTGCATTCTCTACCCTTGGAATCCGCCGAGAGCCACTTAGCGGAGGAACTCCAGCGCGGGATCGTGTGCTCGCGTCGTTGGCGCTTGCAGATCTTTTCAAAGCATTTTGAGTGCGGTCACGACGTGCACGAATCTGGGCCAGAGCTTCTTCACGACTAATTGGGGTCCCCGGAACTGGTCCGAAACTGTTGTTTCTTGACTTCTCATCGGCAAGGGGAACCCTCTGAGTCGTTGTATCTTCATGATAATGCGTTGCTGGCGTGGTCTCCTTTTCAAAAAATTGCTGAGCTGGGGCGACATTCTCCTTGGCTTCCGTTTCAGAGGCTAAGTTCGGTACTAATGACTGTGGGTTTGAGCACTCCTCTGAGGGCATCTGAATTGATTGAGAACTTGCTCTGCTTGAAAAATGATCTCTGTCTCCAGAGAAACGTTTTTCCGGTCGCAAAGGTACAGGAGAACTAGACCTCTTGCGAGCTCGTTGAGATGGAGTGCCTTCATTGGGTTCGGAGTAATCGACCTCGGCGGTGGCAGCGTCTTTCGCAGGAGAAGGCACCTTTAGGAAAGTGCCTGTATCCGGATTGAATGTCATAATCATTGAACTTTGCTCATCAGTCATGCTGTGCCCTTCTTCCTCCTTCAGCTTTTCCAAACCCGGCTCTTCCGTATTTTGAGATTCCTCCCGTGCTTCTGAGGTCTTAACAAGAGGTGAATGCCCGCTTGGTCTGCTTTCACCTGAGCTCCGAGAGACTGGCCGGCTTTTAGGTTGGGAAGGGTACTGCATCTCCCACTCAACATCATGAACATATTTGATGCCATCGCTTTCAGCTATTCTGCAAGAACATCGCTTAAACTGGCATTCCATTTTCAAGAAACTGACCATGTCTTCCGCCCGAATTCTCAGACGTCTTTCCCATCGGAGTTCAGCCTTCAAGGCGTCAATGATCGCGCGATCGTTGTAAATAGACTCAGAGTGTAATGTTGCGGCGCATGAACGTTTTGTAGGAGATGGTTGAAGTTTAACTGGGGACTCAATCTTCGGACTGAGTAAGTTCTGGCCGCTAAGCACCCTTTTCCGGGTTGGCGATATTTGGTCGACTGTATCGGGTTTGTCTCGTTTCCGAGTTCGTGAAGCCGGCGTGCTGGGCCTCGGTTCTGGGAATCGGCTAGGCTTCTTTGAAGGGGTTTCGCTTTTCGATTCCTCTGCCTTTCCTTCAGATGTATCCGTTTTGCTGCCAGCTTCAAGCGACCGCAGTCTTTCTTTCATAACCTCCATCTCCTCGGTTAATCCAGCCAAAGCATAGGCGCGCTCAAAAGCTTCTTGGTTAGCCTTCTCCTTCGCGTCCCTTGCGGCCTTGAGATCCTCCTTGAGGATTTTTATTTGATTCCGTGAGTATTTCAGCTCCTCCTGCACCTTCACGAGGGTAGATCCGGCGCGGAAGGCTTCTTTCCGTGCCTTGCGCACTTCCTTTTCAAAGATCCCCCTTTCATGAGCCTGCCTTGCTTTGAGTGACTGGAGCTCTTCCATCAGTGCCTCTAACCGCTCACTAACTCGACGTTCCCGTGCATTGGCTTCAGAAAGTTGTTCCTGCGTCGCATGAAGTGCAGCTTCAGCTTCTTCTCTGCCAAGTATCGCTCGTTGTAGGGCCGCAGTGGTAGTAACCGAGTGGGGAACGGAAGTCGGGCTGTTCATTCGGGCCAAATTGGAGAAATAGGCGACTTTTGACTGAATATCGGGGCCATTGCGCCCTTTGTTGTGCAGGGGTGACAGCTCCGGTGATGCTGTTGACACCTGATTCATCTTTTGTTTGTTGAAGCGGTCAGGTGAAACGGGATGCAGTGGAGCCCCAGGTGATTGTGGTGGTTTTGGCTGAGCAGGTTGTACGTTTTCCATGGCACACCTGGAATTGAATGCGCCACTTTGACAATCTCTGTCACTTCTGGGGAATACTTGCTGGGTGAACCAGACAATGTGAATCGCACCTCTGTGATGTTGCTGTTTTCCTCAAAGAGTTAGTGTAACCGTTGCCATGCGCAACGCGCTTCGGCCACCGCTTAGGGGCAGATCAGTTAGTATTGTGTCACGTGTTGATAATTTAAACTTGGGGAGGGAAAAAGCGTCGGTCCCAGGTGGCTACTGCTTTTGGGAGCAGATAGAATGAAATGTGTTATGAAAGTGAATAACTGGCATTTGTCCAGACGCTCTATAACTCTGACATCTCGGTGTCTGTAAATGTGCATGCCGCCATCCTTCTATATAGTGCTTCATAACATATTGGGCATTCCAACTGTTCCACCTCAGCATCGCTTGCGTCCAACTCGGGCCTGTGGTGAAGTTCACTAGTATTGTCAACAAGACAGTTGCCACTGCCACCCCATCACCGTTTGAATATGCATGAAATTATCACCCTCCAGCTAGGTGAGAGAAGTAATTATGTTGCCACACATTTCTGGAACACTCAGGTACTTGAACCCGATTAGTACATGTTCAATCTCGGATACCATCCAGCTGAAGCAAAGCATTAGGAGTCATATTTTACCTACTCTGATGAGGAGGAATCTCCTGTTGACCATAACGTGCATTTTCGCCCCGGATTTGGGGCAGACGGCACAGAGACTTTTACCCCCCGCACAGTAATCTATGATCTAAAGGGTGGGTTTGGCACCCTTCGAAAATATAACGCCCTCTATGAACTGGAAGAGCCGACAGACATGCACAGGGGATTGTGGTACGTTAGTTTTTAATCTTCCTGAGAAAACTAGTGTGGTACTACTGTAAGCGGGGGCCCTCAATCCAACTCATGACTGTACTATGTAGGGACGGAAATGAAGTCATACAACGGCAGCCACAGATCCCACAGAATGAATATCAAAAGGCTTTGGATTTAGGATTGCAGCCACCTCGACTAACATCAGAAGCAGTCCGGTACTGGTCGGACTTCAATCGTGTTTTCTACAACCCCAAATCGATCGTGCAGCTGAATGAATATGAGTTGAATTCTCAGTTGATGCCTTTTGAAGATTGGGCGGTTGGAGAAGACCTGTTCAACTCTTTGGACAGGGAACACGACCTTCTCGACCGTGACCTTAGGCCATTTGCAGAGGAAAGTGATCAAATGCGAGCGATCCAAGTATTTTCCGGAGTAGATGATGCATGGGCCGGATTTGCTGCAAGATATATGGACAGGTTGAGAGATGAATTTGCAAAAAAGGATATCTGGGTGTGGGCGCTGGAGGATGGAGTCAGAGCATCATCTGTACGTGCATTCCTCTCCCGCAACGTTCGTTGAATCAAATTGCTCATTACTGTGCGCAGAGAAAGAAGACGCTCCGGATGACCAATTCCGCTCGGTCGATAAATGAGATATCCCTGCAGTCATCCGCTTATATACCAATCATGGATCCTCCACGGAGCCTTCCAACCTACTTGACTGCAGACATGCGGCACAAGTGGCACTCATCTGCGCTTCTTACGATGGCGTTGGAGACTGTGACCCTACCGACTCGCCTTCGTCAGTATTGCGGACTTGGATACTGGCTGACAGATAGGGATAATCATCGTAAAATATTCAATCTTGAATCCGCGATCACAGGAGTCAATTTTGGCCCTACAGAAAGTGCAAAGCTAGACGAGGATTTCCTGCTGAGAGATGACCTAGACAGTTATGACCTGAGCCGGTTGCTGCTGGAAAACTTTCAGGTGGATTTCTCTCCCCTTGCACCTCCCAAGTCCAAGGATGTGTACGTCTTCACCCAATGCCGGGTTATCCGTCACTCGAGAATGGTCGAGGAAGGCCTCACGAATGGAGGCGTTGGTCGTCAAGCCCTCCAAGTGGTATCCCAACCAATTGTCCAAAGGTAATCCCATCAATGTATACTAGGACCCCCACGTCATTTGTCTCACCAAGACTTCTGTTCCCACATTTAACCAGACAAACTGTAGTTCACGTTTCTCTTTTTTCTTTTCGTATCTTTTGAGACCCAAAAGCTAACATCATTGTTCTCAGGTTTTGCTCTTCATTGGAGTTTCCCATTCTGGACAGTTTTCCTGGCGATTTAATAAGTGGCCAAGGAAATGTAGGATCTACTATGGGCGTGCAGGCGGCACTGTCTGCCACGACTGGCATTGGGGAGCAGGTCAAAGGATTGCAAAAGTTTGTCAGGAGAGCGGTGGCAACACAGGAGAGGGAGCATCTAGTGAATGGACTCGCAGAAATTGCAGAAGCTTATCAGAACAGGTGGGAAAGCGAATCTGACTCGGGAGATGATTGAGTCTGATAGAACGACCTGAAATTCGAAGCTGGTGAGCCTCGCTCGTCAAATTTGAGAAGTGAATCTAGTGTTCGTGTCTCTTGTATCGAATGAAGTGTGTTGCTTCGCAGGTGCTGTCAGTGAAAGCGAACATCTGCCGTATGCACGACAGTTAGCTTTCATGAACACGTTGTCGACGCCTTATGGCGTGTTAATGGCCCAACAAAACCCTGTTTTTTTTTTTTTCTGTTGAAAAATTGAGTAATGTGGAGTACACCAAGTACTCTCACTCCTGACGGTGGTATGACTTCAGTTTCAACTTGTGTCATGCAGGAAGCAGGGCCATTGACGCACCAAACTTCGACCACTCTTCCCTTTCCATCCACAAATCGTTATTATTACTAGGCATTGACTGCCTCGGAATTCCGGTTCAATGTTAGACAGAAAGGCGTCAGATTCTCCGCGACATCTTCCAGCTAGAAACGTTTCGTGAAAGGTTTTCTCAATGTCTCATCTACCGGAGTATGGAAGTTCAGAGTTACACAACCACAACGCAATTTCACCTGGGAAGCGGCCGGGATCCTTCTCAGCCTAGTTTTTCCCAAGTGCTTGTACTTGTGCTTGAGAACCGCTTCGTCGCTTGAAGCATGATAATAGAGGCGTATAGCAATCGTAGTAGTAACTGAATCGTCGCCGGCAGTGACGACAAAGTGTATCATAGTTCTCGTGGTAGTAGTACTATTTTGCTCCTGTTGGAGGAAACAGAATTTGAGTTCCCTACTGGGCCAGAACGGCCACCTACCGCACTAAGTTTGAAACCACTGCAACCTCCTAATACCAAGACACTCCGTAGTAGTATTCTGAATCCCAGATTCATACTTGCGGTAGTCCAAATTCGGAAATTCAGTGGATAAGAGTTCGCGGAGAAACTTTCCTTTTGTGGAGACAAGTCGCCGGGTGTCTGAAGAAAAAAAAAAAAAAATTCCACAACCTTGTTGACCTTGCTTTCGACCTCGGTAGCTCAGTCCTAGGTTACTTCGTTCAGTTCAGTCAATGTCGAGTTCAACAGATATGACCAGCTCCCTGCGAATGATGCTCAGCTACGTTACTTTCTCACAATCCAATAGTAGTATCGTCCTCTACTGGTTGTTTTTGACTGCCGTTGAGTTAGGGAAACTGAACTCCCACGATTGGTCCCCGGAAAATTGAAGTTGCTCATTCCTCGTTTTTGTTGCAGAACATACCCAATAATGGCTCGCGACCTTTTCTCCAGTCGTCAACCATGACATCTCGCAATGATATCCTTCCCTGTGACGCAATGGAAAGAAGTTGTGGTCTTCCAGTCCCTTTGTCTCGTGGCTGTCCGTCAACTCTGGGTCAGCTTTGCCCCGCGTCGTGACAGCTGACAAGAGGCAACAAGAACTCTTGAAGAATCTGAAGAAAAATTAATCTATTGAGTTTTATTCTGTGTGGAAAGGGCTGCTAAATTCAAATTACTGGAACTCTCTGCTTCAATTGCCACAAACAACTCCACCCCCATATCGCATACTGGCAGTAGAGTCCGGTGACCGATTAATGCACATTGATGCTGCTGTCTTTGCTAAGACATCTTTTGTACAGATGAGAAGCAATCCGATGAGCTCTCACTACCGATACTCCAGCGATCATTACATGTCTTGCAGGATTACATGGCTGTCCAAACGTCCCTGGTGATCTTTGTCTCCACAGGGTATCGTGTGTGGCGTCATCTTTTCGGCTGGCCGCCGCTGGCAATTCCATAGTCACCTAACTGGTCGGTAATCTACGGCTGCCACCATGACCCTGCCCGAACGAGACCTTGCAAGCCGGCGTTTGCAGTTGTTGGCCAACTCCGATCTGAACTCTACCTCCGTGATATCTCAACAGCGTGGTGGAAAACCGGGCAAGCCTTTCATTTGGAAACTACCGCCTCCTAAGAGCAATACGCTATGAATGGATGAGTAGGGAATGCCCATCCAAGTTCCAAGCATGTTGCAGTTGATGAAGCTTCAACCCGCACTCAAAAACGATGAGAGAGACGCAGGCCTGGAACATGTCTACGTCGATGTTGGAATCACCAAAGCTTACTGCAGCATGATGCCAAGTCATTAGTGTCCTGTCTTGTTTATCCTTGGGCCGACACTCTCTCCTTCGATGGAAGTGGAGCACCTCGTGTGGATCGACCAACTATTGCGCCAGCACCGAGAGAGATGCGAGATACAGTTTAGTACCCTTTATATCTTACCAGAGTACGAGTAGAAATCAATCGAATCCTCGCCCTTTCGTCACTGTCGTCGGTCCAGAACAACTGGAAGCTTGGATTGGTGGTCTCCACGGGATGACTTTCCAAGATAGCGGAGGCAAATCGAACGGCAGTTTCGATACTTAAGGCACCATCTCCCCTCGCTCATTTGTGCCGCTTCTTCTTCCATTAAACGTTCAACCGATTCCGTTTTGCATATTTCGCTCGAGGAACTCATTCGCTACGGTTCCTCGTTTCCTTCGTTAGCAGTTATAGGAAGGGACCTTCATCGAAGGACATAGTCAACTGGATTGTCCCCTCGTTTAGTTGCTTGCGAGATGAAACCCAACGTTGTTTGGCTTTTCCTGGCAAATGCCGCCTTGGGAGCGGTAATCGACAAGCGTGCCCGTGATGTCGTCGCCGCTCCCCTAGAGGAGCGCGCCTCATGGGACGATGGTCATGATGACGACGGTCCAGGACATTGGCCTCCTCCTGAACACGACGGTCCGGGACTTTGGCCTCCTGAACACGACGGTCCGGGACATTCGCCTCC